>JAOTNS010000199.1:0-158523 GCA_028476615.1 Culter alburnus
ACGCGGCGTTATGGCGGAGTACACCCACTCGGAGGCACAAGAGGCCCTACTGATTAACATCAAACCGCATAATGAGGTTAATACACTCGCTGCGGAGGTCCAACTTAGTTGAAAACCAGGGGCAATCCGAACCGACGTAGAGGTTTCCAGGGCCGTGGACGAGGGAAGTGGGTAGCGGAACTTGACGGTAATCTTGTTTAGGGCAACGTAATCGATGCAGGGCTGAAGCCTCCGTACTTCTTAGCCACAAAGAAGAAACTTGAAGCAGCAGGGGAAGTAGACAGGGGAGGTAACCTTGACTAAGGGCCTCTTTGATGTATTCCTCCATGGCATCTCCTCGGTAATGACAGGTGGTTATATGCGTCCCGGCTGGGCACTGCTCACCCGGTACAGTCATCGATGGCAACAGTCCCAGGGCCGGTGTGGTGAGGTAGCTATGGAGGCGCGTTGCGGGCAGAAGACGTCACGAAGGGGGCGTAGTCCGAGAGGAACATCCACGGAGCGCTTCTCTACAGGACTTTCGTGGACGTGGCGTTGATGGAGAGAGTCTTGGAGAGTGGAGAGTTCGGAGCGGGAAGTGCTGGGAAGCAGTCGAGGAAGCAGTGGCGCGCCCACTCAGGACTTCGCAGCCGTGGCGCCAGGAGATGGTGGGACTGGTGTTGCCTCAAGCCATGGGCGCCCTAGAACACGGTCAGGGTGGACTTCCTCCAGAACCAGCAGATGGATTTCTCTGTATGAAGAATACCCACACGAAGTTGAAGTGGTCTCACAAGTGACAGATTGTTTTACGGCTCAGGGTTTGCCTGTGAGGAGTGGATTTGATAGTTAATCGGAGACGGGGAGATCTTGAGCTTGAGTTGTCGCACAGAGGCGCCGCGGAATGAAGTTCCTGCTGACCGGAGTCGAGGAAGAACGCCACCACGGGAACAGAGGCATTTGCAGCAGTTAAGGTTTACACATAGGGTGAGTGGTTTCATTTTTTGAATGGAGGGAATTTATGCACTCACCACGGCGCCGAGGAGGACGGGTGGGCATGTGGAGATGAAATGCCCCGGAGATCCAACATATAAACATAAATTCAGGGGTCAGGCCTTCTCTGTCTTCAGTGGGTGTGAGACGTGAGTGATCGTTTTGCATATGGGTTCACTGGCTGGTTCTGGAAGAGCTGACGGGTTCGGACCGACGGAGGGGGATGTTGGAGGGTGACTGGCCCTGGTGCTCGAGGAGACACGACTGCATACGAGAACCCACGCGGATGGCGAGTTGGATGAACGTTCGAGTCCTATGGAGTCCTCGTATGCAGCGAGATGCAGCCGCCACATTAGCTCCAGTCCTTGGCGAAAGGGTGGTGATGAGGGCTGTTCATTCCTTCCGCTGGTGGCGGCTAGCGTTTCTGAACTGTGCAAGGCATATTCGTTAACAGAGTTATTTCCTTGTTTTTAGATTATAAAGTTTCACCAGTTCGATGAATCCGTCAGAGGCTTTCCGAAGACCGTCACGGAAGTGAGAGAAAACGAACCCGGATATGATTTTTACCACAGAGCCTTCTGGGTCCACAGAGAATCCACCCAGGAGATTACCTTCAGTTGTGAGATGGATGAAGAATTTTTTAGCCGTGTCGGTAGGGTAAGGTGCGGCGCTGCATCTCCAGGACCAGTCGCATTGGAGAGGAATCCGCTGCATTTCCTCCGCCGATCCGGAGTAGGGCGCCGGTTTGGCCATGGACCTGGCGGGGAAACGCTGGAGAAGGAGCGTGATGGTGGGTGCAGAAGCTGCAGCGTTGGTGGAAGACCGGTGGGGATGGTTGTGGGTGAGGCTCGGCGCAATGCGTCCACAGGCTCTTGAAAAGGGTCGTTGGTGCTCATGCTGTTGACTGTTGTTATGGTCCGGTCTTCGTTACAACAGAGACACGGAGGCAGACGTAAAAGCAACACAGGTGGGTTTATTGTAGAACCAGCAGAGCAAATGGTTATGGAGAGGTGAATAGCAGTTCTGAATGATGTAAGAGAGTGGTGATACTGTCCTTATGGTTGTTTTCCAGATGCAGCTGGAGATTGGCGTTGGAGGATGATGGCGGAGACACTCACACACACAGGCAGGTAGGCACACGAGGAGAACAGGAGACGAAGGAAGATGAGACACGGGAAGTAGGACTAAGTATGGCTCAGGTTTGGAGTCTTAGGTACATACAACGGTTTGTAGGCAACGGAAGACTGAGTGAATGTGTGTGATGTGGTGGTTATATGCTGGTGGTGATTGCAGTGCAGATGAGCTTCAGGTGGCGGTGATCAGTAAGCTGATGATTGAGTGCATGGGTAAGGGAGTGAGGTGGAACCTGACGTGTCTGTGACAATGAGAAGAGGTGATGTCTGTAGGGACAGCGGACAAGTTCTAAATCAACGCTAAATTATGGTAAGGCAAAAGTCTAAGCCACCGGAGGCCGATTTAAGTAACGTAAATAAATAAAAAGGAAGAGGGGAACATGCAAAAGATAAAGGCACATGCAGCTACTCATATCATAATAATAGTAGGCAAATAATAAAATATGGCCTATCACTTATGTTATGTTGCTTGCTATGCTTACACACTGGCCAAAAATATTCATTTTTCTGTCCAACTAGCTTAACTAGACAGTAAAATGTGATTTTTGTACCATGTAACTTTTATTAAAAAAAACAAACGTAATAGCCTACTTTAATATTTTACTGTAAAGTTGTGCAATTTTGTAGGATTTATGGTATTTTGTTTTATTTATTTGCCCCAATTTGTAATAATTTAAGTATATACATTTATATAAAATAGCAAAATTTTATGTTAAATTCACTTTAATAAAGATCTACATTTCTAAATTTCATTCATAGTGATAGACATGAAAAATGTGCCTGGGTTTAGTGGACGATTGCTTCCATCTACTGGAAAGCAAACACTTAATTAAATTAAAATTAAAATAACATGAATTTTTAACTACAGCCACTAGATAGCTAGAGAATTAATCAATGGTTCACATTATAAAATCATTATTATAACTATAAAAATAACTTTATCAAATTTTAGCATTTTTTGTACTATCATGGGTATTTAATGATATTTTTGAAAAATACAATTATTTACAAGGTTGTAGAAAACAGTGCACTATTGCAGACTTATATACTGAGGTTTTAATTACATTATTTTAATATAGTCAGTCGTGAATAAGTGGGGCCGTCTAAGGCATGATACTGCAGGGCTGAAATGATCCCATCTGCCCTGGTGGTTTCAATAATTTTAATATTTTCTGGTATATCTAAGTTAAGTTTACAAGGAGCTCTGTTGACAGCTAGAGCTTGATGAATGAGTCATTGACCAGCAGCAGGAGAGAACGCAACGTTAGCCAGCTAGCTAAGCTCTGGTGGAAAATTATTATCTAACGCTACCAAAAAGTTTTTGAGGAGGCAAAAGAAGATAGAGTTCGACGCAATCATAGCGCTAGGTTTTTTCCCCCAAATAGCAAGGTGGGATGACTGACGGATGCGTAAAAGCCTATCATTAAAAAAGAGACTGAAAACGACAGCCAATAAAGATTCCCTCGATCCCCCTTCATAATACATGTAAGAGCCATAATAATTTTTGACTCATGCTGAAGTTAGTTCTCCAGCTCTCCTAGTTGGCAAAAAATGCATCTCAAAATGCATCAGATTGATGCTTTTAAAATATGGAATATTTAAATTTTCTTCCGGGGAGCATCCCCGGACCTCCCTAGAGGGTAATATCCTTCTCACCTTTTTCACTCCTGACCCTTTTTCATGCCTGATGTAATATTCTAATTTTCTGAGATTTTGAATTGGGGGTTTCATAAGCTGTAAGCCAATAATCATCAAAATTATAACAAAGGCTTGAAATATCTCACTTTGCATGTAATGAGTCTATATAATATATTAGTTTCACCTGTTAAGTTGAATTCTGAAATTAACTTTTTCATGACATTCTAATTTGAGAAGCACCTGTAAGATAATCGTTTAGCTTACCAATTGTATTTCTTTGGGAAGTATGCAAATCCATGCAATTGTTAATATTATAAAATGTAAATACAATGTGTAGTAGGGGCCTTAATGATGTAAGAACGTGGTTATTCAGCACCATCTAATATATTTCTTTTGCAGCCGCAGTAATGAAGTGAGTAAACAGCCACAGAAGTGTAAATCAGGGCTGCCATGGCTGAGACACTTAAACATGCTCCAGGGAGAGCTGGAGGTGGAGGTCGCAAAGTGTGAACATTTAGTGTACATTTTCTTTCTTAGAGTTGTGTTTTTTTGACTCTTGGAAAGTGAACTGTGTTGGTTACTGGACCGACCTATGTTTATTGCACTGACTCTTATGGAAATATCTGTGTGGTTACTGGACCGACCTATGTTTATTGCACTATACTCTAAAGCCGAGTTCAGACTGCACGATTTTCAAAGTAGTCGGGTCACTGTTCTTTTCACACTGCATGACTATGCTTGGCCAGCATTCGACAATAGGAGAATCGCCGACAACTTGTCTGGCACGCAAACTACGTTTCACAACCAAACACACGCGAGACGTGACAAGGAAACAACGCGATATCACGCGTTCAAGACCAGAGTTCTCAGGTGAGACTGGCCCTGCGTTTCAATCATAGACAGTAAAAGAAATTGGACACAGCGACCCCATTGGAACTCAATTGACAAGTGAAGCCCATTTTTAGCGATTTTTAGCACTTCCGTTTCTGACGCGCACTCAAACTAAGCTTGATGACGTCAGCAACCTGTCTGACAGATGTAAATCTTCTATTAGCTGTGCGTGAAAACTGCCATCGTTAATCTGCAGAGACGGCGAGCTTGAGCGGGGAGTTCTTTGCGTGAGTGAGCAGGAGTAAGTATTCATGATTAAGTTATTTTGTATATTTTTAAAATGTAACGCCCAGTACGCCATATAAAGTAATGCATACTATTGCCTGCGAGCTTCTCTCCTGTCTGTACGTAATTTCTCTACTGTGCGACAAAGAGTCGAGTGGTTATGACGCAATCGTTAGCCCTATTTTGTACAAAACCTGTTTCTACGCCTCAGATGTAAAGTTATCGCTGTCAACGTGACGCCAAAATGAATGGGAGTCAATGGATGCTAACGCAAGTGAAGTTACTGCTACAAGATGGCGGCACGCGGCCGACTTCAACTTCCGGTCGACTCCTTGGGCACTGGTTTCAATCAGCTACCTAGCTCCCTAGCTCATGAATCAGTATATAATGAATGAATGTGGCTGATACCCTCATCAGTGCCCTGACTACGAAACTAGGGAGCTGATTGAGACCACGGTGGGATGTAGTATTAAAAAATAGTAGTCCGCAAGAAGCTGAAAATATGAAATTGCCTGTGCGCTGATTTGCGCGCAAACAACATAAATAAAGAAGAATATGGAGAGGGAAATGTTTGGGAGACGGGGGATTGTGTGTTCTGCAAGACAGTTGGAGGTAAATAAATAAGTTTCAATGTGCTGCTGTTGCGGATGATCAAGCAAATGTTTGTGCTTGTTTTGTTTGATATAATTGTAATGGTTTTATCTGAAACGACGACTGCTTGCTGATATTGTTGGTCTATAACGTCCTCCCCGAACTCCCCGCTGCTCTGTATCTTGCTCTCTCATTGGCTGTCAGCATCGCCGATGTAGTAGTTTTCATCGAACACTTTTCACACTGCATGATTTGAATCGCCGCCAGTCCATATTTTAGGCATGCCAAATATCTCACGGGTGTCGGCCGATTCTCTCATATCTCGTCTTTGCTCATTCACACTGCGTGTATTGTCACTCGCGTGAACGAGCACCGATTTGCCTGTGATTTCGGGCATTTGTCGGCGATTTCTCAAAACCTGTCGGCGAGCCAAAATCGGGGCTAAAATCGTGCAGTCTGAACTCGGCTTAATGTGAAATCTGTGTTGGTTACTTGACTGTTTGCACTAAAAAATGTGCAAAAATTTAAAATGTGCTTTTAAATAAAGTTATTATAAGCTAATCCTTTAAAGCTTGTTTCATTCATATGTTAAATATAAAAAGTTTATTTGGCTGTTATATGGGGGACTTGAGATTGACATTAGGCAATTTAGTAAACGTTAAAGATCGACCTGTTTTCAATGTTGAAAAGTTGGACAAATTTGACGTCTTTTCAATTTTCATTTTCAACCTTCAGTGGACCGTAATTAGACGTTGAAGGTTTACGTCTATTCAATGTCTAATAGACGACTTTTTGCTAGCTGGGGAGACAATATTACACTTGGACATTTATTTATTCGGAAATTTATCCAATATTACATATCTGTGAGTGGCAAAAGTATGTGAAGCTCTAGGATTAGCATTTAATTTGAAGGTGAATTAGGCACCACCTGTTCTGAGATGTTCTGAGATGTTGTCAAATGGAATAACAATCAGGTGTCAGTTTGTGCCATTTTATTTAAGAACAGGATCTAGCAGAGTCAGAACTTCACCAACACGTGTTTGTCATCAGACTGATCATCAGACTGGAAAAGGCTATAAAGTGTGAGAGTGGAAGCAGGTTCAGTTCGTGACTGAAGATGATACTTGGATCTGATACTTGTCTCTATCTTTCCCAGGAATCGTGGGAAGCAGGCAGGCGTGGAGCAGAAACACGATGACACTCGCAGAAGACGAGGAAGATACACTAGAATTCACATGGAACGCGGATACAGGTAAGTAGAAGTTAGCAGAGTCCTTAAGGTAAGCATAACAGGGTAGGTATGCTTTAACCTTACGAGACCGGACAGTGACGTTGAATACAATCTGATCAGTGTCTTATATGCTGCTGTGGTGATGATGTTGATCGTGTCAGGTGTGGCTAGTTGATACTCAGGAGAGGGAGTGTGTTGTATTGGTGAGTGTAAGAGCCTGGCATGTCTGTGACAGGGCCTCTGCTGGATTAGTTTTTTTTTTTTTTTTTCAGAATTCTCCTCTAAACACCTAGATCAAATACCATCGCAAAACAACTGGATTTTTCTTTTTCTTTTTCATAAAAATGTAATATTTCATGTGCATGCTGTAGTTGAGGAATTTTGCAGTAAACAGGTAAAAAAATACTTCATATTCCCCAAAACACAGCATAAACATATAGATGAGAAGTAAACAGGAAAAAAAATGATATATCATTTGTATTATTAAAAAGGGTTGTTTTACCTAGTCAAAAATAATCATACTAATTACGTTTGAGTGTGTTGAAGATTATGTTATGATGTTACCACTGAGTTCGCTCGGTGACTGGAATGAGACACTTGTTGCACACTGCAGTAATAAGCTCAATATTAGAATATCATATTAATAAAAGCTGGATGACTTGTGTTGCTAAATGGCATGCAATTAATATTAAAATATATTGTACGGTGGAGAAAATTCTGTATTACTGATACTACAAATAAAGCTCTTCCTGATTATGCTTTGTTAGCCACTTGACAGAATAGCATTGTCCGAGGCATAGTACAAACTTGTGGTAAAATCAAGAAAAGAATAGATTCGAACAATAAGACTAACCATGTTGAACTATATAACAATGATTAGTTTTCTATTGAGAAAATATCTAAACAGTTGCTCACCTGTCTAAAAAACACGCATAACATAAAAAGCGGCTTGGTGTTTTCCATGGTTTCTACAGAAATAAAGGGTAGATGAAATCATTGACAGGCGACGCAATGACCTTACACTGGTTAAAATAGCTGATTTCTCTGGATTTAAACATTGTTGGAAATATCTGGGATAATGTAAGTTGATAGGAATGGGGTATAGGGCGGGGCATGATGTATTTGTTTTCCCATAAATAGCCCACAGTCGGTGGTATGCGTAATTAAGTCTCTTTTTCCCTTAGTTCCTTTCAGTTGTTGTTACCCTGAATAGGTAGGAGTGTGGTGTTTGAGAAGTTGTTTGAGTCTGTAAGATATGCTTTGGCTTCTTTATTTTATTAGTGTTTATATTGTGTTAATAGCAGGGACATAATTCCTTGGTGCAAGGAGTGTTTGCGTGACTGTAATGTGACTAATTTTGGAGGATTCCTGTTCAGAGCCTAAATAGCGAGAGCAGCTTAAAAGTTTTTGGTATGTATCCTGGTGACAAAAGATGAATTAATGATTTAAATAGAAGATCTATGACCTCTGTAAGCATCTCTTTCAATAATTTAGTTTGGTATGGGGTCTAACATACATGTTGTTGATTGTGATTGAGTTTGACGCGTTAGAAAATTTTTTTTTCCTCTCCTATAAGCACATGAAATGAAATGGATTTTTTTTTCTCAGGGACACTACAATTTTTCCCTTAGGGACACTATTATATACCTACAATGTCTGATGCGAATTGTAGTAGATGGTTCATGGTTATAATTTTCTCTCTAATATTGTCAGTTTTGCAAGTAAAGAAGTTAACCCTTAAATGCATGACTGTTACCCATCATTCGTACATATTCTGGTCTTTATCGACCCGTATCTTATATCTACCACGAAAAAGATCTCTACCTGTCGCGATAATATAACTTCTCTGATATTACAATAACAATTACGAAAGATAAATAAATCGTATTTTGTTACCTTTGGAGCTTGAAAGGGCTCCCGTTGAGCATATGTTTTTTCCATCATCACTGTCCACGCCGAAGCCTTCATTTGCAGTAAATTCAACCATAAGAGGCTAGGTTTTATTGATGTTTGAAGGTCACTGCAATATGAGCCCATTCGCGAGTCTTCACGATATTAACTCAAACATATAATTTTCACCTCTTCAAATCAATATGTTCGCTCGCTACCGCATTCAACCATATTCGTCCTTTAACAAGTTACAGTCAGATTTGATTAGCTTGTCAGTACTGTGTTCTGTGCAGTAAATCGCATGAGCCCTTTTCCTGTTTTTCTTTTATTATTTCTTTTCTGATCTGAATGAGAGTTCGCACTTCAGCTTGTAGTTCAGACTTTGCCACCTTGGTGGAATAACGGTCATTTCACTTAGTTCCGATACATCTAAATGGATTTCAACATATTGTATGTGCCATAAACGCTAATATACGTACACTCTACACACCTCGGTCGTAGTGTGACCCTATACCATTATTTTCACGAAAAAATGAATACACAAAAAGGCATCTTTTATAATTGTAATGATTTTATTACATTATCATTCTTTATAATGACTTGGATTGAGGAATACCAAAAGTTGATGTCCTACTTTAAAAAATGAACTAGTAGGATGGGAATGAAATGACGTCCCGGGTCACAAATACCCGAATGTACTTCATTCATAGGGTTAATAACAGTCTTACTGCTGTGCTGTTTGTAAGGTCAAAAGTGATGAAGCTTTATTTCCTCGTTAATTTTGCCCTGTATCAATAATACCTAGGGTGGTGTTTTTTTTTCTTTTAAGAGAAGTTGAAAAATAAGCAGATCTTGCAGTTGTTTAAAGGCCTTTCTGTACACAACCATGCTTTCTTTTTCCACAAATGAGAAAAAACTCTAGTTTTGTTTTCTTCCGCTGCACTTCATTTTTCCTGGCTGCTCTCTTAAAGGGATAGTTCACCCACAAAGAAAATTTGATGTTTATCATGCTTACACCCCCCAAGGCATCCAAGATGTAGGTGACTTTGTTTCTTCAGGTAGAACACAAATGATGATTTTTTAACTCCAACCTGTTGCGTCTGGTCACACGTATAATGCTGTCATGGCAACTGATCAAGAGGTCAAAACAAAACATGCACAGACAAATCCAATTAAACCCTACGACTCGTATGACACATTGATGTCCTAAGACACAAACGTCAGTTTGTGTGAAAACCGAACAGTATTTATATAATTTTTTACCTCTAAAACACACTATGTCCAACTGGGTTCAGCTCCAGTTAGTAATGTCAGAAAAAACCGTTCTGATAACGGAAGTGATCTCCGCGCCTTATACTTCAATGAGTGCGAGACATCACTTCCGTTGTCAGAGCATGTCCCTAGACCTCACTAGCCAGATGTGCAGGGCAGTTGGACATAGTGGTGTTTTAGAGGTAAAAATTATATAAATACTGTTCGGTTTCTTGCACAAACCAATCGTTTTTGTGTCTTAGACATCAATGTGTCATCACGAGCTGCAGGTTTAATTTGGATTTCTCTGTGCATGTTTTTTTGACTCTTATAGATAGTGTCGCTATTGACATGCATGACATGCAGTTTAAAAATCCTCATTTGTGTTCTACTACCGAAGAAACAAAGTCACCTAGATCTTGGATGCCCCTGGGGGTAAGCAGATAAACATCAAATTTTCATTTTTGGGTGAACTATCCCTTTAAAGGGCCCAAGAGTTCTCGTTGTCCACAGTGTTGGACTATTTTCCTTAATCTTCTTTAATGCAAATCCCAATACGTCTTTTTCATTATCTACATGGATATTAAAATCCACCAACAATTAGGACTTATCTGCGGCCAGTACTAACTCTGATAGAAAATCTGCAAATTCTTTGATAAAGTCTGTATGGTGACCTGGTGGCCTGTATACAGTAGCCAGCACAAATGTCAAATGGGATTTATCACGTATACTACATAACGTTACATAAGCACCATCACTTCAAAGGAATTATATTGGAAAAACTTCTTAGTAATACTGAAGAATTACTATAAATTACAGCAACACAACCCCTTTGCCTTTCAGACTAGCTCGTGTTTTATAACAGTAATCTTGAGGGGTGGACAGTTTTATAATCTGTGAGCATATCATTTACAATAAGTCCTTTTGAAGAAAAGGATCTAATATTCAGCAAACCAAGCTTTATCATTTGTTCATCTGTATTATATCTGTATTTTTATTTTTTGAACATCAATTAAATTTTTACCCATAAATGGGTTTGGGAGTTTTTTGTATTTACTAAATCGGAAGAGACAGACACAGTCTCTGTGTGATGATACTAGATGAAAGAGTCTCTATGTGTTGGGATTTATCTGACTTCTGTGATGTAAGACAGCTAGCAGATGGTCGGTTTAGCCAGTCTGTCTGCTTCCTGACCTGGGTCCCAGTTTGTCATGTTTCAGCCCTAAGACTATATGCCATATTACTAGAGAGAAGAGCGGCACCATCCCAGGAGGGATGGATACCATCTCTTTTCAACAGGTCAGGTCTGCCCCAAAAACATTTCCAATTGTCTATGAACCCTTTATTATTCTGTGGACAGCCAGCCATTGAGTGAGGACAGTCTGCTAATATCATCACTCCCGTGAACAGGAGGGCCAGAGCAAGTGTCTAGCATCGTACTTGCGAGTTCACACACCTCTTTAATATTAATTTTAGTGATCTCTAACTGATGATGTCAGGTGCTCTGGCTCCCAGAAAACATGTGACTATGGTGGCTGGTGTCTCTATTTTCACATTCCATGTAATAGAATTGTCAATAACTAGGGCACTTTCAACAGGATTCTCAGTGGGTGCGTCACTGAGTGGGGAGAACCTGTTTGAAGTTCTAAGCAGAACAAAACAGTGGTGTTTTGCCCCGCGACTATGCCGTCTCACAGTCACCCAGTTGCCCTGCTGCATGGGCTCTACAACCGAACAATGTACGAGTTTACTAAGCTAGTCTCATCCAAAACAGTATCTAGAGCCCTTGCATTCTTACTATCCTCGATCAAAGATTGGATGCATTGACTATTTCCCTGCATTTATGACATGTGAATCCCTCATTGCTGACAGAGAAAGCTACGCTAAACATGTGACAGGCAGTGCAAGTAGCAATAACAGGGGAAGATGACATGACTCACCGGGTTTGTGACTGAAAAGATGACGAGTTAACAGGCTAGCGAATGCTAACCATTGTGATAGTTTTAGTTTTAAAATAAAAAAGTTAGCGACGTCAGATTAATGTGGCAATATCAGATGGTGATGAGTAAGTTATAGTTTCATAATATATAAACAACAAGGAATGATAGTAAATAGAGATTCAAAACTGAGCTATACGGAGCTACAGATGCAAATACTCAGCAGCTCTCTGTCTGTAACAGCGGACAAAGGTTTGCTACATTTGATAGGATCTTGGTGGACTACACAAACAAACTGTCCAACGCCATCAGATAAAGATGTAATGACAACATCCAGACACCCTTAGAGGGCAAAGAAGACGTCTTGTACCAAGCCTGGGAAGGACAGGACTTCTCATTGGTCCACATGCAGTTTCTGCCCTTCCCCCCATCTAGAGACTACTTCCTAAGGTTTGACAAGAGACTGCCATAAAAATCCTTGGGCCTTAGCAGCAATGGGTGAAAACAAAGATCAGATCACAAACCATCCAAATCCATTCAAAACTATGTTTGAAAACCTTAGAACTGATGCAAACTATACATCCATTTTATACTTATTCACAGAAATAAGTATTCTTACTGACAGCTATTTGTAATGCAACATCAGACACAAATTCAGCTGTTAATGTACAATTGAATGAATGCATGACAGTTCAGTGTTTTCCCCATCATGTTTAGTCTCTATTTGTTTAGAATATTGCCAAAGGTATTCTGGTGGTGGTTTGGAAAGTGAGAAATGCATTGGTAAACTTTAAAGACACTGTAAAGACTTCCAACTTTGTGCTTTATGCAAATGAGTTCCACAGGGGAAAGAAGGGTGGGCAACACTGTGTGTGTGTGTGTGTGTGTGTGTGTGCGCCCTCTGATGCCAGCAGCCAATCACAGCACTTGAATGGAGAAGTGCCAAATTGCAATCTCCTCCTCATCGGAAAGGGAAAAAGGTACCCTTTCAACAGACACTCCTCGTTCTGGGTCTCAACTCTGTAAGGAGTGAGACATTAACAGATATACCGTTCTGAGCTTCCAGCCGGTGAGGAAAGAGACATTAACAAACACTACGTTCAGAGTTTCCGTCCAGCGAGACAGTAACGACATTTGCAACAAGGTTAAGCTCAGGAGAGCAAAGCTTCACTCCAAGGTACCTTCGTCTGTGTGTTCCAGATTGTTAAGGACCTTCTGCACCTACACCAGGGCCTCATCTGTGTGTTCCAGATTTTAGGCCCCTCTGGTGCTCCAGGAGATCAGCATCCTGCAGAGCTTCGTGTTCAAGACTGTTGAAACAGATTCTGGCTCCTCTCCCCACTGCATTGTCACCCAGAACAACCAGCGGAAGACGGACCGCCATCGGCTCAACCACGTGGAACGTAAATATCACTTAACCAAACCTCTTTCCAGAGACCTTGGCATTGTTGTATATTATCAGTATATAATTTCCTAATTCCCATTAGATGTAATATAGCTGATGTTTGTTAATAACAAATAATCTCTCATTTATTTGTTTGGTGCATAAGGTTCTCCACCTTATTATTTTCAGAGAAACAGTTTATCTTTCCATAAGATAACGTAACTCTTCCATAGCCACACCTCCACTTAATCACTTGTATTCTATGTATCTTATGCATTTTATTCCTTTATCATTCATGGTATTCATTTAGTAGTTGTGTTAGTTTCTTGTTTATCTTTTTGTAATAAATTTATTTTTATAACACTGTGTCTTCCTTGATAATACAGAAGAGGCTCTACAAGTTAGCAATCTCACAATCTTTCAAATAAATCAGCTGACCACTTTACATTAATTCTAAATGAATGAAAAGCCCCTGTTGAGAGTGTTCTCATACTGCCAAGGTAAAAAACCTTGACTGGTGCCCTGAACTAGGAAAAGGGGGGGAAGTGGTCATCTGATGTACTCATAAACACACCTTAAGAGACGTGTGATCCAAAAATCACAACGGCAGCAGTGACATGAGTACCAATCCCTATTTTACTTTGCGTCCTTGGATGGGCGAAAGTAAAATCACTACAAACGACTTCTTTTTTTTGTATATTCTCACAGTGAGAACAAAATGTTGTGCTTTTTACAAAATAAAGAAAACTAACATGATGCTTGATCTGTCATCTCCCTCTGAATTAAGTCCATTTTGATAGTCCTCAGAAAATGAACTGTAACTTAGTGAATACTTATTACACAAACATGAGACATATATCTAAAGAAACATTGAAATGTCAGGTTCTAAAATCATGTAAGTCAAATCGAAAACTAATATTCTCTGTTTATGTAATCTGTTAAAGAGAGAGATGTCGTTTGCGAGTCAGCCCATTATCCACTAATGTGACTACGCCTACGGAGTGCGCAGAGCTTTCAAACGCAAATTCTGAGGCGATACATGCAACAGAGAGTGAACGCCCACATCAGCTTGGAAAAATGCATCAAGCTTAGTCAGACTCATGTACATCGTTTTAAGATGCAGTGAAGAATAATTCTGGAAGAATTTACTTCAGAGGAAGAGCACTTTTTCATTTCGATCGAGGATCAACTTGATCAAGCTGATGATTGTGAATGGTAAGTTTTATTCTTAAGTTCTTTATTCTAATTATGATATAGTGTTTGTGAACATTAAATGGCAAAAAGACCGTTTAAATATGAATTCTGCATGTTCTGTGTGTCTCTGTATGAATGGCGCAGACGCCTGTTTCGTTTACTACACGCAACTTACATTAGTAGACATATTGGCTATTCCTAAACTATATTGCTATACTGAGATGAGTAAAATTGACTAAAATACTTAATAAATACTGAAATAAAACGTGTTAGCAACATATTAAACTGCACATTAACATTTAGGCTCTATGATATAACAAATATAATACATAAAATGTATAATATGAATGTTTAGACGATTTCTTTGGGCTGTTTTGAACAGATTGTGAAGTGTTTACTGTGAAAGGGTGTTACTGTTAGTGCCATACCAATGAAGCTTTTGTTCACAATGAATAATGAAAATTCAGCTTTGCATCACAGAAATAAATTATATTTCAAAGCATATTAAAATAGAAAACCATTATTTTAAATTGTAATAATATTTCACAGTATTGCTGTTTTCTTCTGTATTTTTGATCAAATAAATGCAAGCTTGATGACTTCTTTCAAAAACATTAAAATAGTAACATGTGTCCAATCTTTTGACCGGTACTGTAATTTAAAATACTATAGACCTATACAAAATGTTCTTCACATGATGTGCATTAATACGTGCATGCATAAGATCACAAAATTCATGTTTTCTGTTAAGAGTGGACATTATATTAACGTTAATACAATAGCTGACATGATCCTGTTATCAGCATGCTCACAGATGGTTTTTTCGTTTATCTCACAGATTTGAGAATCATAGTGACCCAGATATTTGCTCACATTGGACTGCATGCACATGATACTGCGATCACTTGTTTTTTTTTTTCTTTTTCTCTCAGTGCAGAAACCCAAATGCCAGGTATGTGATGTTCACTTATATCTTTGAACAGGATTTATTTCCAGGTATAACTGTGCAGTTCAAATTGTGTCTTGACTCTCATTATATACAGTTAACTATATTCGAAGTAAACTACAAAAAAAAAAAAAAATTATAAATTTCTTTTGTCATTGCATTCTTTCTTAGTTCACTCAGTCACATTCCTGACTGAATGGCTCATTATGGACAGGGTCTTAATCTCCTCAGGTGTGAATCACAGCATTATTCATGAATATTCACGTCTCTTCACATAGGGCTTGCTAAACAAAAAGTGTCTTAGAAATTTCAAATTAATACATTGTTTTATGTGTCTGAGTAGCAAAAACTCTAGACTAAAATATACAGTTCCCAAAAGTCTTGTGTGAAAAAATGTTTAATGTGTTTTGAGGCCTTATTTCAGTGACTTATTATTATTTTTTTTCAAAAACCATGCATATACATAATTCTCTCAAAAATACAAACATGTACATACTTGTTGCCCACATATTATTGTAATCTAGTTTGTGTTGAATACAGTGTAATGAGACTTTTTCAGTAATATGTTTATAAGCAACTGAAAAAAAGTTAATCCCTTAAGACAGTGGTTCCCAAACTGGGGTACGCGTACCCCTGGGGGTACGTGAGGTGACAAAAGGGGGTACGCGAACAAAATGCTGAGTAGTTCATTTAATTCTACATTAAAATAATATTAAAATAGAGCATCTATTTCTAACTGCCAAAATGTCGTAAATCCAGTACATTTAATCAAATTACCTCATCATTTGCAGTCAAAATGACTGTATCCACACAAGCAGCATGCATAGGATAGATTGCGTGCCGAATCTGCTGCCTTAAATCGCGCTAAATGACTGTCGTTCTCGACAGTGCACATTTGTAAAAGTGGGGATTTAGCACTTACTCGCATGAAGAACAAATATAGACACAGATAATTAATTAATTTCGATTTAAGACTCAAACTTTCTCCGGTACAAAAACATACCTTGTGTGAGTTCTTGTATTTAATGATGATAACGAGCAAGAATGCAAATAGCCACATGACTGCAAACGTGACATTATTATACAACAGGTCAAAAAACAAAACGTACATTTAAAACACAGTACTGCAAGTATTTACTCTATTTTGCAATGAAATAATAACAAAAACCACAGCAGAACAACTCACGTCTGTGTTTCGCGAACAATTCTGCGACTTTGAACGAATTGTGAGAGTCGATTCAATGATTCATTCACAGCCACTTGCTTCGTTACTGAATGAAGGACTCGATGACTCACTCATAAAAACAGTGACTTGCTGCCACCTACTGGCGGTTTTAGTTTAACATTTAAAAGTTTTACTTAGTTTTACCATCATTGCATATTTCTCTATTGAACATTTTTATTTAAAACATTATTTATGTTATAAAGTTATTCATAAAGGTAAAAAAAATGCACTGGAAAATCAATTTAGGGGGTAAATATTGTCCCTTAATGGTAAAGGTGTGACTGCAGTCGAAGTGGAAGAGAGGGGGTACGCGGAAGGATGGTAATGTCTTCAGGGGATACTCCACGCTAAAAAGTTTGGGAACCACTGCCTTAAGACATCTAACTGACTGTGTTTACATTAATTTCACGTCAAACGCATTTTGAGATGCAAGTAGGCTACATTTAAACACTTAAACTGAGTCACACACAGCCACTGGGTGAGCGCCCTTCACAAAGCACACGAGGAAATTGAAAGCAGCCTTCTGTCAGTAAGTTTCATATTTATAAAATATAAGCCCATAGCACTCCAACCAACATAAACGATGCCTTCGTAGAGCATTTGTAAGGAAAATAGGCCTACCAGCAGGCGAGAACGCAAGCTGCAAGCACGTTTCTCTCACAGCACATATCCTGTGCAATGATGAACCATGCAAATGTCCGCGCATGTAATTCGCTTTAGCTTTTCCGAACTGTATGAAAGATTATTTTATAGGTGTGTGTACGAGAGGAAATGGAAACAAGCAGAATACGGTTGTTTCTGACAGTGCGTGTCTATTGGCGCGGAGCGAGCGTATTCAGTTAATTCCTATGGAAGTTGAGCCTCTTCAGGCTCGTGAGAGTAAAGCTCAACATCCATATGAATGAACTGAAAACGCTCGCTCTGTTATACGCCGGTGGACACGCACTGTAAGCACACGCAGCGTCATCTCGCAACTGCAGTTAAAATAAACTCAGAATCGATTCTGAAATTCTCAGAATCGATCCAGAATCGTTGAAGAGAGAATCGTGATGCATCGATTTATTTCTCCCACCCTTAGTAGTTAACGCTGTAAATATCATCAGCTTGCGTTAACTGGCGTTAACTTGCGTTCACATTAACTGCATAAACCGCTTGCTGCTGCTGTAGACACCATAACGTAAATGCTGCTACTTCTATGATTAGCAATTTACTCCTATCTCAAGTGCAAGACAGTATAACATGGCCCTTGGTTTTAGAACTTGTAAATTTGCTAGTTTAGAAATTAAAGGCTGACAAACTTAATAATGCACTGAGATAAGAAGTAAGAGTGTTCAGAATCTAGCTGTTGAGATTTAGACAAACTCTGAAAGCGTGCTGCAAACTGCTATAGTGAATGGTAACCAGCCATTTAAACTTGAAATTGGAATTTGCTTATGTTTTTGGTTATTCAATGGGGCTTACAGCAATTCTAAGTACTTTAGTGCAGCTGTAGCAGCAGTATGCATAGCAATTGCATTTTAGTGAACAGCAGCAGCACACTTTGCAAAATTGTAATGTTTGCAAATAATGTTAGCAGCGACAGCAGCAGCCTAAGTAGACAATGTAGTTGCTGAAATTTCAGTGACAGCATGGATGGTACATGAACTCTTCTGCCGGCCCGTGGGCGGGCCGAAAACGACGTCATAATATTTTCACTTAATTTTTCAAAATTTCTGGAGATACTATCAACCCATATATGGTACCATTTGAAAGCTTAGAATCTAATCTTTACAAAGAATATTAACGACTTCTGTGTTTATGTTACACAAAGTAGTAATATAAACCCAACAAACATGAGACGTCCGCCCGACGTGCAGATCAAGTCTATATTGCGTCGGTCGGTCGGGACCATATCTGTACTTCTACACGACGCGCAAATCCGGTCGGTATCCGGACGTCTATTACGACGTCTCTCGGACGTGTCAATATTACGTCCATTGGAGGTTTATTGGACGTCAGTGGACGTGCAAGACTGGTACAGAAACTTGGCAGTATAGCGTTGTGACACACTCAACATTATATTATATTATATTATAAGTATATTATGCAATATTATTATAATATCATAGTATATTATATAACATTATATAATATTAAGCTGACTTCATTGATTTACATTCACTACTGTGGCTCATTTCATGTACATTCTCATTTTTCAACTTGTACATACAAGTTAACACTTGTACAATCCACTTAAAACTTTTTTTTTAACCCCAATGCTGAGTTACACGTATTGGGTCACTGTGTAATTATTTTCTAATATTGTTTTAGGTACATTGGGTTATTTCAGCTAACAGTAATATATCAGCCTGCCAGAGTTTTTGGGTGGCACAAATCAGCGGCTTATAATATTTAAATTTTTTAAGTTTATATTTTTTAATTCTAGCTATATTTATTTAGTAAAGCTGCATGACTTTGGCGTGATTTAATGCGCGTGCGCGTTAAGCGGAGCACGGAGTTGCCATGGAAACGGGGAAACAACAACGGACTAGCAAGCAGCAAAAACTCCTCCGTCTCTTGCTGTTGTTTTCACTGCTTTCAGGTGATTTAGTCCATAAAAACACACAAAATACATACAACTGTGTTCCTGACACTTTCTTACCTGTAATTGACACGCTTCTGTTGAATATTTTCTTTTATAAGATGGTTTAGTGTCTTCGAAAAAGTCCGTTAGCATCTCAACCATTTTCAGAGTAGGTATGCTAAGCTATCGATTGAGCTCTTGTTTATTAATATTCGGCCTTTATATCAGATCTTATGTGTAGATTAGATGTTTTGAAAGTTTTGTAAAGGTTTTGCTGGTAATTTTTTCAATGGGTGATTGGAAGTATGCTAATTTATATGACCTAAAAGAATGCGCTGTACTCTGTACTGTTAATCGGTGACGTCACTTAGATGAAGCGCGAAAAGACTCGTTGAAACATGTTTAATCTCTCATGGTAAACTATATACAATTGTTTTGGTTTTAGGAGCGACAGAAAAAAAACTCTACAACAAAGGGTGATTAAGCTCCACCCTTGCTGCTGACCTGAAGGAAACAGGTGAACTGAGAAAGCTCATTAAATAACTTCATATGCAATTTTTCACTATATACTTCACCTATATCACCATGTATATGTACTTTTTTCAATTATATATTTCTATGTATTAAGTTTTAAGAATGCTGTGACATCCAAATGTAAGTGACACTGTATGAGCAATAAACGTTACTAATAAGTTAACCTAAAAAAAAAATATATATTTTTTTTTGTATATTCTGTATATTATTCTTTCTCTTTTCTGCATTTCACATATGCTCAAGCTTGTTTACAGTGGCATGCAAAAGTTTGGGAAACACTTGCAGAATATATAAAATGTAAAAATTAAAAAAACAGGGATTATACAAAATGCATGTTATTTTTATTAGTACTGTCCAGAGTAGATATTTTACACAAAATGTGTTTTACATTTAGTCCACAAGACAAAAGAAAATTGCTGAATTTATTAAATAACCCCATTCAAAAGTTTGGGAACCCTTTGGTTCTCAATACTGTGTGTGGTTACCTGATGATCCACGACTGTTTTTTTTTGTTTTGTGATGTTTTGAGTCTGTTTGTTTGTTCTGAGCAGTTAAACTGAGCTCTGTTCTTCAGAAAAATCCTCCAGGTCCTGCAGATTCTTCAGTTTAAGCATTTTTGGCATATTTTGAACCCTTTCCAGCATGACTAAATGATTTTGAGATCCGTATTTTCACATCGAGGACAACTGGGGGACTCAAACACAACTATTAAAAAAGGTTCAAACATTCACTGATGCTCCAGAAGAAAACACAATGCACTAAGAGTCAGGGTGAAAACCTATTGAATTTGAGATCAAGACTATTGTACTAAATTCTGTGGCAGTACTAAGAAAAAGAAAAAGAAAAATTTGGACATCATCCCGTTCAAAGTTTCACCCCCCGACTCTTAATGCATCGTGTTTTCTTCTGGAGCATCAGAGAATGTTTGAACCTTTTAATAGTTGTTTGAGTCCCTCATTGTCCTCAGTGTGGGAAAAAAAAAGAAAAAAAAAAAAGGGGGATCTCAAAATCATACAGTCACTGCTGGAAAGGGTTCAAATTAACAAACAGTCGTAGATCGTCAGTAACCACACACAGTATTAAGAACCATCTAAGGGTTGCTTGTGCAGGAACACACAAACAAAGATGATTTTCAAACAATCTTTACTCAGTAATCCAACAGGAGATAATACAGGAACAGATAAAACGCAACAACACAAGGAACATACGAGACCGGACACTGTGGTGAGGATGGTGACTGCTTATGAAGGGAGTGTTGATGAACGGTAATGATGGTGATGGTCTTTAGGTGCGGGTGATTGATGATCGTGTGCAGGTGAGGAACAGGAGGGATGCTGGGAAACGTAATGCCGGGCAGGTGACTGTGACAGTACAGAGAAGGACGGTCAAGCTGGAGGATGAGCCAGGTGGGCCCAGTCCCCAGTCAGGATGGTGGACCACAGCAGCAGCACTGGAGGAGGAGCCATGGTGTTGACAGCTTCAGTGCCACCTTGGGACGAGTGATGACGGAGGAGGAACCCACGGCAGATGGAGGCTGGATGGAGTGGATCGATGGCAATGACCCAGACGACCGCGACAGAGCCGCGCAGCAACGCCCCCTGAGATGTGGCAGGGATACCGAGGGCAGAGGGCGGAGCCTGAGAAGGCGGAGCTTGCGGAGCAGTAGGGGTGGGAGGGCCGGAGAGCAAGGGCTCTCCGCTGAATGGGACTGCCGACTCAGACCTGTCCTCAGATGGAAACCCCTCAGCTATGGGTCATGCTCGGCCGCTCCTCCTGATGTGGCTCTGATGTCACGGCGGCGTTCGTTCATCCATCTGCGGTGGGTCTCTGACTGGGAACTGGGCTTGGCACGTTTCTGGATCGGGGCCGTTTGCTCTCCAGACAACTTCACAAGGTTTCCCTCCATTTCAAGCCGGTGGTGTCTGGGAGGTTGCTGGGCCGTGGAAGTTCGCCCTGATCCGAACAAGGTCTTCAGGTTTCATCCCCAGCAGGCTGGTGATGGCAAGGTTGAGAAAACGCAGACGAAAAAGATTAAATTGTGGCTCTCCTGTGCTACGGTGATGAATTTTTCCCATTCATCCGTTTGGGAGGTCCGGTCTTCTGTAACAGGTTGCTTGCGCAGGAACACACAATGAAGTAAATGATTTTTAAACAAGTCTTTACTTAGTAATCCAACAGGAGATAATACAGGAACAGGTAAACACAAAACAAGGACATACGAGCCAGAAGCACTGTGGTGAGATGGTTGACTGCTTATGAAGACTGCTGATGAGTGTAATGATGGTGGAATCGGTGCGGGTGATGATATCATGTGCAGGTGAGGAACAGGAGGGATGCTGGGAAACGTAGTGCCGGGCTGGTGACTGTGACAAACCAAGGGTCCCCAACTTTCGAACCAGTTATTTTAATAAATTCAGCAATTTTTTTTGTCTTGTGGACTATATGTAAATATCTTTGATCTCTCTTATTTATTAAAATTATTCACATTTTCAAAGTCTGCAAGGGGTTCCCAAACTTCGCATGGTACTGTATTTCTAACAAACCTAACATTATATAATAATATTGTTGACAAATCACTTATGTACCTAGATTCTTCCATGCTGATGCCAGCAGAGTTGAATGAACCTCCTGTCAGATAACATCTCCAAGGTATAACATATGGCTAGTAAGTAAAATCTCAACTTACACTTGTCTGTCATCTGTGTCTCAAATCAATTAGAGGTCCCACTCAAAATTTTATTTTGTTATTTTTTATTTTTTTTTTTTTGTTTGTAGAAAGACAAACATAAATATTGATAAAAAATAAGCAATACTGTACTGAGCTGTGCTGTATCATGACTAGTCACAGGCTGAAGGGCGTTGTTAGGCACACCGTGAAGCGAGTAACCCTTCAACCGTGACTTAGTCATGATACAGCACTAGCCTTGAGTACCTTATTGCTTTTTGAAAAACGGATACCACACATACAAATATTAAAGCCAAAATATTTATCAATGCAACTTTTATGAAGTAAACTTTCACTAAAGCTTCCTTCCGAGGAAAAATAGTCCCTGACCATGAACTCATTACTCATTTACTGAGTAATCCACTATTTTGTAGAGGGTTCAAAATGACAATTTGACTTCAGCAATCTTTGTTCATTATATGCCAAGCACTGTGTTTTTTTGCCCCTTTTCATGCGAAACTGTGCCCCGTTTCAAACTAAACTGCCAGTGTGAAAGCATCCTAGAGTATTCAAGATATCTTAATATCCTTATAGATTCTCAAGGCCTGTCACACCAGGACGAATATGCAACGCTTCGCGCCAGCATTTTTTGAGACGTTTTGTGTGATCATACCCAAGCGATTTGACAGTATGTGGCGCTTGTGCTTAACGTTAGTTCAAATAAAAATTTTATGATATTAAAGGTGCATAGAGGATGTTTTGTTTTATACACTGCCATGATTGGCCAAGAGGGTCAATCCACGCACGACTCTCTCACAAGGAATAAATGGCAGTGATTGACAAGCCAGAGGGCCAATCGTTTTATGCGATGATCACGTAACGATTGGCTGATGTTTTTAAGGCCCTACTCGTGCACAAATGATGTGTATTAATATTATCCTTCCTCAGAGCACCTAATAAATAGTATTTTATCAGTTAGTAAGGACAGTTTCAAGTAATATTGCAAAAAATGTATAAAACAAAACATCCTCTATAGCACCTTTATAAAGTTAAATAAGATAAAAATATAAAATGGATATAAAATGGCATATTTATAACATAAGAGAGATGGTATCAGAAACGGTGTGCAATAAGTAACAATGACAGTAGTGCAATGAACGTAGCGATAGACTAAATAGACTTTCTCACTATATTTCTTGAATGTAAAAGAAAAAACCAACAGTAAAAATACACAATAACACATCTATTGGTGTGGCCAAGAACTGGCAGAGACACCATAGGGTCGTCTCAGTCAGCTCCTAGTTCAGTAGTTTAGGGCACTGATCAGGGAGTCGGCCACATTCATTTACATGGTATACTGATACACGATCTAGAAGCTAGGGAGCGATTGAGACGCAGGGATAGTTTTAGGGGTCTTCCTGTCTACTTACTTTCTCTTCGTCTCTTTCTCTTCTCTTTCCAAAGTAAAGTTTATTAGAAGAATCTAGAAGGATCTATAAGGATATTAAGATTCATTCATATTTTTGCAGGCATGCCAAACTTTGGAAAAGTGTATTTTGGACTCAGGTATGTTCTATGCAACTGAGATAGAAAATCACGAGATACATTTCTAGTTTCAACATTTATTTGTCTCCAACATTGCTCTCTTTAAACACAAAAAAAGTATCAGCTTGTAATGCAAAGTGACCCCATTTTGGTTTTTGCCCACTGAAAATGTGTCCATTTATTTAACCAATTTAGTCATGGAGCCAAATTAAGATCTCCATATCTCTGGGGTTGAACCATCGAGGGCCTTTTTAAATGAAGATACCAAAAGGAAATTTTTGTATTTTGCTCTATATATGAATTTGTTTGTGCTGTTGCTTGTAGTAGATTGTAGATTCTTATGTTCATTATTTTCTTTATTTTTATTTTGATGGTAATCCTTTTTCCCTGAATAGCACATACAGAACTGTTACTGAAACCACGATACAAACCGAAGACCGTGAGCAATTCTAAAGTTAAACCCTATAAGCCACTGACACTGCCAATACAGACTGGATGTGCCACTAAGACGTTGCCATGGCTTCTGTACATCGGATGTCATATGTAAATAAAAATCATGAGGCAAAGGAAAATAGAGTACAGTTGGTGCACAGTGCTGCAAAAGCTATAATTTATGAAGTGATTTCAAACCTTGGCCATTTTCTTAATATATAATGTTGTACTTGGTGTATGACAACATCGCTGCTTTTCATATTTATAATTTTCTGTCTTTCCAATCCTATACAGATGCAGTAATGAAATGGAGTCAAGATGCACTGAGAGGATATGATAAAAAAACATCTCTGAGCACCTTCATGCCCAACAAAAGGAGGAGTGGACGCACACAATAATATTTTTAAAAAGACTTCATAAGAATGTTATTGATTGTTGTTTGTTATTTGTTATTTATGTTGTTTCTAAATGTTATGTACGCATTTCCAGCATTATGGATGTGACATTTGCAGGCATGCTTAAATATAAATATTTATAGAATGTATCATTACCATATATTGAATCATCTGTTTATATTTTCTCAAACCCCTTGAAATAGAGTCTAGACATCAGAAAAATTTCAGCCTATAACGTGTTTTATATTTTAGATGAGGAAATACACTTGCTTTGCGGACGGTGACAAAAAAACAGACAAATATTTGTGGACTTTAATGTGCATCACAATGCACAAACCTAAAGCAACAGTATCTACCAAATGGAGATTGGTTGACTCTTCACAGAACATAAATATCTATTTTATTTTCATTTGCGTTTTCGTCATTTAGGAAAGATCAATGTTACAGATGTGTGGTTTTGAAAGCGGAATTTATCTGACTATAAAAATTTTCTAGTCGACTATATATTACATTAATATAATAAACCATAATGAGCCTTGATATATAATAGGCATAATTTAATACGCCTTCAAGCGCATGCAAAGAGCTTGCTGCAAATCACTGACAAAATAGTCTAAAATTATTGTGTCGGGAAATGTCAGGAATAAATGCAAGTGATCTCGCCGTTGCCCAGGCCATTGTCCATGTAAGTGCATTAATACTTTAGCATAAAACGTGCACCATTTATCTAGGTCAACGTTAAAGTGGTGCGATCCATATTAAAAAAAATCTTCAATCAGAGACAGACGCACTTGCAACTATAAGTGTGTGGCTAGAAAGTTTAAAATGATCTAACTGACCGACACTCTCTTTTCGTTGTTGATGGTGTTATTGATCAAGATCATGTAACACTTGCTGGTCATAAAAAAAAAAAAAAAACTGATCATTAATTTATTTATTATATATTAAGGTACAAATATTATCTAAAATGCAATATTGGATAGATGTAATTTTGCTAAGTGTACCCCTCATATGTGGTGGATAATAGCGATTTCCTCAATATTCTATTAAAAACCACAGCTAATGCTGTAAAATACGAACTAAATGCACAAAAAATGTTTCAGTAAGATTGATATTTTGATCATGGAATGCTCGTAACAATATTTTTTTTAACCCACTATTATATGTTTTGTTATTTCTGGGTATACACATACACACAATCACATATGGACTTTACATTTAAATAAATTGTAATTGAATGCAATGTAACTGTTTATTACGCTGAAGCAGTATAAGAGTCTAAGAGTCTTAAGAGTGATTTTGTAGAACATGTTTAATTGAAATTTTAACCTCCTTGAGACATCCTATAGTAAGTCAATATTGGACCAAACACGTCGAAAAAAGATGTCATAAAACTTCACTGGCTCTCTGGTACGTCTTTCACGTGCAACAAGAACGACTCAACACAAAAAGACGTCCAAGTAAAAACTTCATGGCCTTAATGGGAGTGTCTGGACGAACCTGTCAAGGTTCCGACAAAGACTTTGCATCTGGTCTTTGGACGTATTGCAACGTCCGACGAAGACGTCGAAATGACGCTTTTGGACGTCCCTTTGCTCAGTGGGAAGCTAAATACAATCATGCCAAAAACGCCCCTCCACTTTGACTACGATGAAAAACATTAAATAATATGAATTTTACACATATTTCATAAACCATACAAGTCATATCACAAGAAGCTCTCTGCTCAGAGATTCGGCTATATAGTTTTATTTTAATGTTTTAACAACATCATTGAACGATTCAAAAGAATCGTGTAATAAATATGATAAATGTTGGAAAAACAAACACAACCGTCACATTTCTACCCCGATCAATGCTCTCTAAGATAAAATCAGCCACAAACTCTATATCATTTTACCTTTATGATGTTTTCTTTCACATGATTCCCTAGTTTCACTTTTTCGTGAGCTATATGGGTAAAATAATCCACTGTTTTATGATGTCGCGGTTGTCAGAAACCCAAAGGCACGAAGAAGAAACCGCGAATCTCCACACCCATCATCAAACAGCCTGGCTTCCTTCAGTGATGACGATGATGTACATATCAGCATGTGTCAAAGCTAAGGATCCTATTTGTCCAGGGACATGTCAATCAGCTTCTAGTCCACTCAGATGGCAAGCATATTAGACAAATCAATGCCAGTACACACTGCAGCTAAATTCGGTTGTCAGTTCACCTTTTAGTGCTTAATCGCGTTCTGTACACACACAGTTCAGTAAAATACGGGAGTGACAACCGAATTCTACAACCGTATTAACTCCCGAAAAATACAGGTAGTGACAACCGCATTTACAGAAATTCTATGCAGTGTGTACGGAACCGAACTGAACAATCACAGGGAAAGTACAAGCCTATCCAAATGCTTTATGCTTAAAATCACGATTCATATCTGCTCACTTTAATAACTCCATAAACCCGTTTGCTTTATGAGACGAGCTTAAACAACAAGCCCAAAAGCTTATAATAGTTACCATGGCAACACAGAATGAGTGCCGCGCGCTGTGTAAAACTGGCTATCCACCTGTTTCCGCGGGGCGCTACTGTAAAAGAGAACGTGGGTACAACTTCCGGTGAGGTGGCGGAAGTAGCATACCAATGGTATTTTGTGTGCTAATTAGCGAAGAGGCTAAGTGTTTTTTGGATCATTGTTTATTTTGTAAACAAATCTTTATGAGAGAAAGTCATTACGGCGCTCAGGGACAACATCTCAGTTTAGTACATTTATTAGTTAATATATCACAATGCAATAAACAGTTTTTTGTGCCCTTATTGCCCTTTACTTTACTGACCTTACACAAAAGTGCTGCTGCATGACTAGAGCATCCTGACCCTACTTGAACAACCCGCTGTCTGTACTTCCCCTGTCACTGATGCACCAAAGGCTTATGATGTTATATTTTGCTCATAACGTGTCGTGCGTGCCAGAGCCAGTCGCGTTTCCACAGTCATATGCGATGCTAAAGGCTTATGTTAACCATTGCGATAATAAATACACACCGTTTATGGAAAATATCAGAGGCTTCTTTTAAGACAATTCTATATGATTATAATCGTGTATTTATTTGGTTTAATGTTTTATCTTCTCTTCCTGTGCCTGTTGATTTCTGACAAATGCATATCTTCACAGATTCACACACACTCCGGTAACTCGTATAACTCATAAATCCTGTTCTTCTCATGAGCTCCCTCGTTGCTCTGGCTGAAAGGATCTGGATATATAGGCGAGAGATCGCGCAAACGTCCTCGGATTGCAATCATCGCATAATTTAGAGGAAAACAATAGAAATGCTCAGAAAAGTGACGTAAACATAGGGTATGTTATCATATATTTCTAAATGTGTAAGCCTTTGGATTTAAAAGCCTTATGGAGTTGTTTTGTGCATTCTTGTGATCGTAAATAAATGAAAGCAGGCGCAACTGAATAGGTATGTGTTTTCTTTTTATGTCAATATAAATATCAGTTAGATTTAGCATGATTGATGTGCACTCCTGACATAAATTAATACATTACTATTACTGTAACATTTTTTATTGTAAAACATTGTTCAAATATTGATGCTGGAATCTTAAATCTTTAAGTAAAAAACAAACGTTCGCAAGTTTGGATCGTTAAATCTTGAATGACTGTCAACTGTTGAATGAATGAGTGTCACGTCCAGCTTGTTTACTTAGAACCGGAAGACACTCCCACGTTTGACGCAAGGCCTCATGGGGCGTAGGAATCTTGTGGATACAAGCATAAACCTAAACAAAACACGACGCCTCCGTTGATTGTGTTAGTGTGTTTAGTTCAATTGCTGAAAATAACGAGTGTTTTGTCACTTTAATATTACCTTGGTCACGATAACGGATACCAAACACAAGAGACGCCAGAACGTCGCTATGGTTTCCAAGCTGTCAATCATCACATTTTCGAGAGCGAGTCGTGTTCCGTACACACATGTAACGATAATTTAGGGGGTTCACTCCCACATTTAAATGCGGTTGTCACTCTTGAAACTTACAGTGTGTATGTGGCCATTGAGGCAGACAGGCGGGATCACATCGCAGCTTTACACACACACACGCGCGCGCTTCAGTTCCACTTGGTGGGCGTGTGATCGCGTCGCGAGTGATGATAGGAGCTGTTTGTTGGAAGATTTGCGTGTGTATTCATAGTATTGTTTTGACTTCTAAAATGGGATATGGAAAGGGAAAAGCACCAATGGCCCCAATAGTAGCGTTTTTGAAGTACTTGAAAGTGATGAGGCATCGACAGCGACGCCGTGTTATGATTCGGCGAAAATGACAGCTCGCTTTTCTCGAGGAAGACGAGAGGACCCTGCGTTTGACTGGTAAGCTTATATATTTCTGCATTTACAATGCTAATGCTTATTTAATGATAAAAATATTTTGAAATGGGAAAGCACAGCAACTAAGCCAATAAACTGTTACATTTGACAAAACATTTGACGAAACTGCGTATAAGTATGCATACTCATACATATTAGTATATAAATATGCAGACTTCAATAAAATCGTCATTTGAGTAAATCTACATTTTGAAGTCATGAAATGTATATTATTATATTGTAAACAACTAACTAACAACTTTTATTTTTTGTTTCAGATGCTGCTTGAGATCCTGGACCCACCGGCACAGTACTTGTTTTGCATCTCAGAGACAAAGATGAAAATAAGAAATCAATAAATAATAAAATAAAGTGCTATACCATATAATAAAAATAGGATTTTTGGGGTAATGCAGTCTGTAAAACCTGTTTTTGCAAAGGACAATCCAAAGGACACTTGCATACGCTAAAATATCATTTGCCTCCCTTCAGTTACATTTCAGTAACTTCTGTTAGAAGATGATGGATAAAAAATATTTTTTTCTGGTACAAGCTGTCACCCAGTGGAATCAAAGAAAACAATCAGCAGGTTCCTAGAGCAAACAGAACCTGATTTACAGATTTTCAAAAACAGGATTTTGAACAAAAAAAAAAAAAAATCGCCTATTTTTTAAGTGCTTATTACAGCATACAACGTTATTTCTGAAGTAGTGATTTGTTATTTTGAGGGGTTTTCTTTACAATGACACCAATATTTTACATTTCTCTCACTGTATGTGTGAAGGGTGAACATTTAAACTTTGGTATGTCAAATTCAGGCAGAAATCTAAAAAATGCCTCAGAGTCGAAGAGGTTAAGTGAAATTAAATTCGATTTGATTACGTTTTGCTTATTCAATAAGATTTACAGCAATTCTAAGAAGGCTAATTTGTGCATCAGCAGTAGGCTATGCTTAGCAAATTCAATACTTTAAAAATCAGTTCAATTTTATGGCGCTTTTTTCCACTGCATGGTACGGCTCGGTACGGCTCACTTAAATAGTACCACCTCGGTTGAGGTTCCAAGCGTGCCGTACCAATACTAAATGTGACATGTAAACTCTGCAGATCACAGATTGGTCAGAGAGCCACCGCATTATCATTTGTTCGCACGCCTTTTTTTAAAAGACAATTGCATGCAACTTAAAAAAAAAAAATACCGTATCGTGGTCAGTAGACGAGGTGCAGAGACTCGTTAGTAGCAGAGGAGCGGATCCACGGCAGTAAAGGTGGCACAACTATATCAGTCTAATCCCACCCACTTTGAAGCGGTATTAAACTGCAGTGGAAAAGCAAACAGAATGTAAAGTGAGCCGAGCCGAGTCATACCACGCAGTGGAAAAGCGTTTTCTGTAGACTTTTATATAGTAATCCTAAATTTAAAGCCAGGGGCCTCTGGTTATCTAAAGGCACCCCTGGCAATGACATACAGAAATCGTATGTAACGTGGTTAGTAGATGTGGGAAGAAGGAGGCGGGAACCGGCGAACGTTCAACAAAAGTTTAATACCAAAATTAACAAAGAACAAAACGAAAGTAATGCCGGCAGACCCTCGCGGACGTCTGCCGGCCACACAAACATAATAAAACATAAAATAAAGTCCAGGCCTGGTCCTCTCTCGTCCTTCATTGTAGTCGCTCCTCCTTTTATGCTCCTCCGTGAGGGACTCAAGGCCGGTGCGCCTCCCAGGTGAAGCTCATTAACACTCGCGCCACCAGCCTCGCGCCGTTCCCTCACAGCTCTCGCCCGCCCTGGTCGCCTCGCAGGCCGGGGGGTACTCCCGAGACTGCGCTCTACTCCCCCCCGGGGCCTGTCTCGGCGGCCACAGCACCTGCGGGTAATGACAGACGAGACGAGAGAAGGAGACGGAAGCAAGGGGAGCGACAGGACGAGAGAGGGGGAGAGAGGAAAAAGAGAGAAAAAAAAAAAAATTCTTGGTCCGGTTCCCCGACACACTGCCGCTCGTCCTCAGCCTGCCAAGAAGCTCTTCTTCGCAGTGCCATGCGGTGGCACTGGACGCTCGGTGGACGGCCCGATTCCTCGACCGCCTCCTGGCCGGCGATGGCTCCTCCGACTGAGGGCAGCCGGCAGCGAGTCCCCCGTTCCCTGCTCCTCCCCTTTATGGCGGACGGCAGCAGGCTCCGGCCCACGGCGAACGGCGGCGACTCCTCCGCTCCCTCTTGGACGGCAGCCACCCCACCTCGTCCCAGGAGCACGGCATCCGGGTCTCCGTCCCACCTTTCACTAGGCTCCAGCACCACCGCCTCGGCAGCCTCTTGCGGTCTCGCGCTGCCCGAACTCCCGCAGCACCGCGACCCCTCCGCAGCGAGGGCTCTCCGACAGCATGTCCCTCCTTCCTCCTGGGTTTCGGCACCAATGTAACACGGTTAGTAGATGTGGGAAGAAGGAGGCGGGAACCGGCGAACATTCAACAAAACTTTAATTCAAAATAAACGAACAAAACGAAAGTAATGCCGGCAGACCCTCGCGGACGTCTGCCGGCCACACAAACATAATAAAACATAAAATAAAGTCCAGGCCTGGTCCTCTCTCGTCCTTCCCAGGTGAAGCTCATTAACACTCGCGCCACCGGCCTCGCGCCGTTCCCTCACAGCTCTCGCCCGCCCTGGTCGCCACATCGTACATTAGGTACATGTGAGTCCATTATTTTTAATGAGCAAACAAACCATGTATCACTAACATTATTGTAACGAAGGCGAGACTCAGGCAGGGATCCAACTGCAAGCTTTATTAAAAGATGAGCGTGGTCGTACAGGCAGAGTTCAACAGGAGCAAACAGGGATAACATGGGCTAGGCAGAATCATAGTCAAGGTACAGGCAGTGGTTCGAGGCAGGCAGATATCATTCACAAGGTCAGGCAACAATAAACAATCCAAAGGCAGGTAGCGGAGAGTCATACACGGGAAACCAGACAGGACCAGGAACCGGAACAGACAGGCAGACAATAAACACAGGGAAAACAAAACCTAGCCCCGAGGTGGTGGGGGTGGGTGGGTGTGTGTGTGTGTGTGTGTGTGTGTGTGTGTGTGTGTGCGCGTGTGTGTCTTATAGTCCATGTAATGTGCTGCAGCTGGGTGTGAGGGATACTGATTGAGTGAGTGAGTGCAGGTGATTGTCCGGGAGGATTGTGGGAAATGGAGTCCTGAACTGACAGAGTTCATGACAATTATATTTTTGCACAAGCACATTTCAGTATGAAAAAAATATACTATACGGGGTAAATATACACGATTAAAGGGCTAAATCATTTTGGCAAATTTGGCAATACTGCACACACATTCAAATCCATTTTCACTATCTGAAAAGTAGTGAAAAGGTCTTAGTGTTTCAAAAAAACATTAAAAAGCTTTATTAACGTTCCATTTCAGCTTTTGCTACTATATTTCATGTGAAAATGTCAAAAACTCAAACATAAATTCAGATGCAGTTTTACTGCCTGGAAAATAGTGAAACCATGTCTTAGTGTTTCAAAAAAACATTAAAACAATATTTAACATAGTTTCTTTCTTGGAATTCCAAATCAATAGCAATGATTGTGAGAAGCAACAAGACTCTTCTTTTTCAGTGTAGCCCACACTTCACATGTAACTCAATCTTGACCTGTTTAGTCATCATTTTTGGAGCATCATTGATTGTCAGTGAAGTGAGGCCAATAGCCAGTGGCATCTTTCCTGACCTCTGGTTGAAGTATGGATCACATCTTGCATAAGATAATGTATCCAAATAAATGACTTCCACAATCTATTACTTATATTGTTCATCTCTCCCACCACTACCACTGCTTCCAGGGCTGTCCCAAGCATGGGGCGGGACCCAGTGTGAGGTAGCAGAAGTGGAGCCCCCTGTAGTACATTCGCGATCACATTCCGGAGGGGGATCCCCCTCAGTCCATTCACTGTGGGGGCCCTCACAAGCACGGGGCCCGGTGCGATTGTACCGGTTGCACCACCCTAAGGACAGCCCTGACTGCATCTATTCTCCTTGATCTTCCTCTTCTTCCTTTCTTACTACCTTATTACTACCTTATTTTCTGATGCACTACCGCCACTATCATCAGAACTTTCTGGATAAGGTAGCTTTTGCTCTCTCTTCTATAAAACTTACTAACATAAACCTAAAACACAGGAAAAAAGGCTATTATTCTGCCTGCCAGTAATGAACAATAGTGCAGCTATACAGAAAAAAATCTATCCCCTAATAGGACTTTGTCATTTATGCATAACACACATATTTTTGGGTATTTGAGTTATTGATTTTACAAAATGTGCATTAAAAATGGCCAAAAACTTTAGGTCCTTGTTGCCAAAAATGTCAAGCACATGGCACATAGATGAATTTTTTTTTTTGGCTGAAGGGGATGTCATATGATAATACTAAAATGTAATTTTTTTCTGGTTGAATATTATTGTATTTTAAATGCGATTTTCTCTGTGTCATTTATAAATGACGAAAGACCATAGAGGGCTAAATTGTTACCAATTATTTATATGACTGTAGTGGCTGAGACTCTCTCTCTCTCATACACACACACACACACACACACACACACACACACAAAATCCCTGCGTGCAAACCTAAATGATGCCTTCGGAGGGTTAACCCTTAAATGCATACCTCGGGTCTTTAGTGACCCGGGACGTCATTCACTACCCTCCTCCTCGTTCATTTTTTAAAGTTAGACATCAACCTTCTTGGTATTCCTCAATCAATTTATTATAAAGAATATAACAAGAAAAAAATCATAAAATTATAAAAGAATGCCTATTTTTGTATTCATTATTTGTAAAAATTGTATAGGGTCGCTAACGACCCAAGGTGTGTATGAGTGTAAGTATATTTTTTCTGCACAACAATAATTGAATCTAGATGACGGAATAAGTGCAATTCACCTTTATTCCACAAGGTGGCAATGTCTGATACACAATGCTGAAGTGACGACTCATTCAGACAAAAAACGAAAAAATAAAAACATGAAATAGCTCAGGGATTTACTGCAGAGCAAGTACTGAACGCAATAAAATATGACTGTAACTGTTACAGGATGAATCTGGTGAAGCTGTTAGCGATTAAAATATTGATTTTGAAGATGTTGAAAATTATATAGTTTTGAGAATACGTTTGAGATCGTGAATAGGCTCATATTCTTGACCTCAAACATAAAAATAGCCTATTATTTGCTGAATTTACTGGGAAATGAGCTCTGACGAGGACAGTGATGATGGCATAAAACATCAAACAGAGCCCTTTCAAGCTCCAAAAGGTAACAAAATATGCTTTATTTTATTCTTCTGTAATTGTTACCCTAATATCAGAGGAGTTTTATATTATCGCGACAGGTAGAGATCCGTCCGTGTTAGATATTGATCCGGGTCGATAAAGACCCGAATATGTAAGAATGATTGGCGAAACAGTCATACATTTAAGGGTTAATCCTATAGTCTGATTATCAACACTTTTTTCTTTATACATCTGCCCTTGGGTTTCTTTTCACTTATATGCTGATGATGACACCCAATATTATCATGTAACTGCTCTGAGATACAAAGGTTGAGGATCTTAACGCAGTATTTATTGATCCATAATCAAATCCAAAAAGTGGCAAAGGTCAAAACACAGGGTAAACAGTAAAAACAGTCACAGGGCACAGGAACACAGGCAAACCAGACAGAAAGTCAAAACCATGAACATGAGAAACAAATGACAGCATACGTTTAGAAATGTAGTGTAGACAGGTACAAGACCTCACAATGAAAATTATTAAAAATAATTTTTACTTTTGTTTATTTAGTTTTTCTTTTTCAGGGTTGCTGCACATTTTTTAAAGTCAAATTTAAGGCTTTTTAAGACCTGAAGAAATAAAAATTAATACTAGCATAATAGCTTATACATTATGGCTGTTACCAATCAAATGAAATCATTATCAACAAAATCCATCTTTGCAATACAGAGGTGACACAGAATGAGAAGTGGCATTAATATATTTACACAGCATTTACAAATTGTCTACATAATTTTAATTCAATATTTAAATATTTAAATAAATTTTTCTAATTTTAACTTTTTAATTAAAATGTCCCTTAAAGGTTCTCTAAGCGATCCTGGGCGGAGTAACTTCCTGTTGATGTTCGAAGTGTTGTCAAACAAAACAGAGGCTATCTAGACCCTCCTCCTCCTCCTCCTCCTCCTCCTCCTCCTCCTCCTCCTCCCCCTCCCCTCCGTGTTTCCTGAAACAGTCATGAACGCACATTTAAAATCATTCTTGTCGGTTATTGGCTGGAGCATGTTTATTATGATTCGTGGTCCAGGCTGCACCAGTTTGTTTTTATTGCCGTTTTCGGAGCTTGTGGCGACTACAGAGACCGCATTTTTTTACAGTGTGTTCAGGGGACAGGCAGCTAGCGGATAGTGAGGAGATGTTTGCTGTATGTGACAAAAAATGTTTTGGCCTAAAAACGTGTGACATCACTTAGAGCACCTTTAAATATGAAACTAAACTAAACCGCCAGTAGGTGGCAGCAAGTCACTGTCTTAATGTGTGAGTGAGTCAACCGATTTGTTCAAATGACTGATTCATTCAGGAACGAAGCTCGGATTCATTCGTTCTAAACGCGGATTCAGTCAGTATAATAAAAACATTTCTGTTGCACGGGGACTCTGTTCAGCTGTTCGCCGTTGGCGAAATAAAGGGGAAAAAAACAATATTAACAATACTGTGTCTAAAATGTAACTCACATTGTTCATTTAACAGTAAGTTGAAGGAACATTGATTTGGGGAAACGGCACTTTTGCTCGTGTGATATTGTAAAACAACTACATCTTATAATATGATATAATGACAAAAACTCGTCGGGGCAAAAAATGCCCATGATCTTGAATTTTGAGGGCATATATCTGCATGGATAGCGCAGAATAAGACGAGTAAAAAACGCGGTACAAAATAATCACCCTTTATTTAAATATATGAACACAGAAAATCGCTGTTAACAGGTAAATATAACATTTCCCATTCCATGACTAGTAAAATAATCACAACTTACTCTCTGTAAAATGGCGTAATCTGCAGGGGTGACACGGAGGTGGGTAAAAGGTTGGTGGTGTTGCCACCCTTCGCGCTGACTGTAGCTAGGGCTGTGTTCCAGTTTGTTTTTTAAATGCCCTTCCCTCGCTAACTTCCCTCAGTCTCGTTGACGGATGTACGTCATTGCTTACGTTGCACGAGTGCCCACTACTGGCAGAACCCTTGCAATGGGCTGAACTGGAACATCCTAAGTCCTTGATCACTTGGAATCCGCAATGGAGCTGATTTATTATTTATTTTGTCCCCTTACAAAATTGTTTAATACAGCATTCTATATTATATATGTGTGTTTTAAATGTTAAAAAAAATAATTAATATATCATAGAGTTGTTTGTGGTGGGATAAATTAAACGTGATATGCAGTGACGTCATAATCGTGTTGCATTGTGGATTATGGAGCTGCCTGAAGTGTACATGTGAAGTAGACTCGCTCCCTCTGTCAAAATCGAGGGAGTGAGGGTCTGTCCATGTAAACTTCCCTCGTCCACTTCACGAAGTGGAACGCACTTCAAAATGGCGGCAGGGATTCCCCCGAGGGGAAGTGCTAAGGGAAGTTCGTGAGTGCATGTCTAAAACTGGAGTGGAACGCAGCCTAGGCAAATTCGTCTTCTTCTTGTTTGACAGGTGTCAGCGTCAAGGTGCAATACTGCCACCTGAGAGCTCAACCAGGTACTGGCGCTGGAGTATTTACGTGTCATGATATCATAAGCGTCCTATTCATTTTAAATATTGTGGTTATCGTCAATACCGGTATATTGTCACACCCTAAACTAACACAATATCGATATTTCATGCTTTGAATATCACGGTTATCGCCAATACCGGTATATTGCGACACCCCTAATTGCCACTTATACAAAATATGTATGGTTAAACTATGTAATGTTAGTTTTATATCATTAGCAACTATTAGTTAACCTTGTTTGTTTTTTATGTTAAATGAAACGTTAACTGTGAAAATATATACATTCATATTTATACATTTACTCTGTATTTAAGCTGCATTTAAGTCTAAATTTAAAGTACAGTAATTTAGGATTTAATCAACTGCACTCCATCTCAGAGACAAATATTGTATTTATGAAAAACTGAAGTTTTGGACATCATATATAGCCAGATATAGCCTTGAGTCCAATTTGGGGTGCTCTATGTTAAATTAATTTGCGTGTTATTCAGGAACAGGGATTGAGTTAGAGACTCCAAATTTGCTATGGACACAGTTGAGACTGATCTCTATCAGTGTGCCAAATTTCACAACTTTCCTGCATACGATTCTATGGGCTACCATAGATTTCAATGTCGGAATAATAATAAGAAGAACACTAACGATTACAATAGGTGCCTACACACCTTTGGTGCTTGGCCCCTAAATAAAAGTACATTTTGCTAACATATGCATGTGCGCACTACCACCTCAGTTATTGCTTTCAGTTTCAATGCAACTTTGACAACGATCCCTTACTGAATCAGTGCACTTTTAACTTCTTTCTAATGTTATGTCAGGGAAATGCCCTTTTCCTTAAACAACACTAATCAGACATTATAATATCTTCTTTTTAATGAACGTCAAAAGATACGCTAGCTTGAACCGTTCTCTTGGCCATTTTGAACAGTGCAAAAAATGACAAAAGCTCATTACAATATTTGAGTTCTGTTTAGCCAGTCGTCATTATTTATTGTTCGTTAATTATAATAGGTAGGGAATTTTAATATTTCTTTTGCATGATAAGTTTTACATAATACACAACACTGTTAATCTAAATAAATTCAAAGAAAATGCGTTACCACTTTCAAATTAGATGTAAAATGTGATTCATTACTTTATTGGTGGGTTTAAGGTGTAGGGACATGCCCCACTAAAACATTTTTTTATATATATATTTTATATAATTTTTATTTTATTTCAGTTAGTTTTAAAGTAATGAAAATGTATTTTAGTTTAGTGTCAGTTTTTCCAATAATACAATTTATTATTTTTAATTAAGTACATGAAAATGTTTTTTTAAATTTAGTTTTTGTCTTCATTTTCATTTTAGTTTAAGGGTTATCTATTTTGTCTTCATCATTAGTTTCTAAAAGATCCTTATAATGGACAGAGTTTGGGAGAGTATGTGAGAGAGTGTGTATTGACCACCAAGGTCAAATCTGGACAAAGCTCAGGAAAGCTAGACAGTATGGGAAAATTGCTTTGTGTCTTTCCACTTCCTGTCTTTGTTTTTAAGTAGTTCTTTCCTGATGGACACACAAGCATCAGAAAATGATTTACTTACAAAGTAAACTTTCATAGCAACATAACAATTCCATTATCGTATGATGAACATAAAATATTCATCATTAGAGCTACCGAGTTTAGAACCACAATAACACCATAGAAAAAACACTCTATGCTTCATGTAATTTTACAATTCACAACCATGAAAAACATCTTCTTGTAGTCATTGCCATTATACTGCCACTGCAATTATACTGTGTATAATGGTGTCAATATGATGTATAACATGAATGCTGGTTTACAAGGAAATTGTGACCAAATGAAGTTATCTTCACTGGCAATTAGGGTTGCCCCCTAATAGTCAGCTAATCATTAGTCGACTAGAAGAAGATTAGTCAATCAAAATTTTATTAGTCGGTTAGTCGCAGAAAAAAAAAAAAAAAAAACTTGTGGTGAAGTCACGCAGTCCGTGAGGGACATATCGTTAATGGCGGGTCCTTGTGGTAATTACAACATGTTCTCCAACCAATACGCCTATATAGGTCGTTTGTCACTTCCCTGAAATACGACCCATAGGAGCGTTTACTAAAGTTGCACCCCTATCGACAACAGGACACTTTCATTTTAATGTATTGTTCCCTTTTATCTGCGTCAGATTTAGGGTTTCGCATAGCTCAACTGGTAGAGCATTGCAATATATAACAGTTTGCAATCATGTGATCATGTGATCATGTGATCGTGGGTTCGATCCCAGAGAAAGCATGTGCTCATAAAGTGTATATATGCACTATAAATCACTAAGGGTAGGTTTAGGGGTGGGGTGGTTGTAGTTGTTCATAAAAAAATTATTTTTGCAAAATGGAAATAGGACAAATAGTGTAAAAAGTCCACACATTGCATTTAAATGAACACGCATTTTGATTGGTAAAGACGGTCATACGTCATTTCATGACGACAGACGTAACACGACACTGTCATTATTTTTACGCCAGCTAGAGGGCGCATGACTTTAAAACGTAAATATAGGTCGTAATGAGGTGCTTAAAAACAACCTATAGGGTTGTTGGGTTTTTTTGGAGGACAGTCTCAGTAATTACAGTATGCTGGCCAGAAATCCCAGACATTCACCTATCATCCATCGACCTCAAATATGGCTTATCATTTGAAACATGCAAGTAATAGCAACTTTACATGGCTGCTCACTCTAACGTTAACCTAGATAAATGTGCGCTGTTATTAGTCGCATATCCAAGTTTGTGTGGAGTGTGAAAGCTACAGTATAGCACGCTTACTGCAAGACATGGAGGTGCCTGCTTGGAGCTTTCAGAAAAAATTCAAACAAGATGGCAGCCTCTCAGCGGCAGTGGAGCGAAGAAAAGGAGTGTGTATGGCGTTATTTTAATGACAAATGTCGAGAGCACATTATTCATAGTTTTCAGTCACGTGACTGTCGCAGAGCCCTGGAGGGCAAAACAGCCATGTAACTGAAGCACAAGCCTGTCAATTTTCCATATTAAAAACAAAAATTTGTGAACAAGATGCAAGTTTGGGGCACTTGTGATCCATATACAGCACCTGCAGTGATTTCAATCACTAAAAACAGCAGGAAGATTTTTTTTTTTTTTATAAAGCTAACATGAAAAACACAAGGGTGGGTTGTACCAGTAAGGATTAAATTAAGCAAAGTTTAACACTAATCAAGGATTTGTTGATCTGGGTTTTATTTTAAATCGAGTTGTGTTGCACCACTTAATTTTAAACACAGATTAACCCACCCTTAAAGTGCCTTAATGTACTAAAACAGTGATATTAAAAGATCAAATTCAGTTTAACCCTTTTTGATGATGCGTACTATACACAGATGAACAGATGAGCCCAGAATATTAACGCAACGCGTTTTCTTCATAATGGTTTTCGATGGAAAAAACACTTAACGAGAAACCTCATGTTGCATTAATATTCTGTGTTCATTTGTTTGCCTGTACAAAGTATGCATAATCAATAAGGTATATATATATATATATATATATATATATGGTCTTTAACACTGTCTTACTACATTAGATCTTACAACAAACCTGGTAAAAATGACTGGTGGTCAAAAAAAGCCTTGTTTTGCTTGCCAGGGGGCGTTCCCCTCAGGGCGTGACGTTTCGTGAAAACTATCAATTGTGATGCGAGAGCACATCCATGTAATGCGCGAGTACGAATCTCTCCGCTCGCGCGTGATTTCTTTTGCTTTCACACAAATCTGGACGCGCGCTCTCAAATATACAGTGTTTTCTTATGAACTGCCTCTCCTCTCGCTCAGATATTGCGTATGCGCGCTCAAACTGTTTTCTGTGCGCTCGCGAATCTCTCTGTGCTTTCACACTAAAAATTAATTCGCCCTCTGGATTAAATGCTGTCAAAAGTTATCAATCAGCAGGGATGGGCAGTATTTATGATAGATGTATTTCAAATACGTATTTCAAATACAAAATAGTTTTTTGTAACTTGTATTTGATAGGGTTGATGAAAATGGCTTTGTATTTTATATATATATAAGTCCTGCCCTGATAGTATCAACCAATTATTTCCATGAATTTTGTGTTCATAAATAAGGATTTGTAAATGTGTATGTCTATATAGTTCCCTTTCAAGGGAACTCGCGCTGCGTAGTCGCTATGGGAACGCCTCTGCATGATTGCGTCATGAAGCACTTATGAAATCAGACCAGTGGGGTGACGGAACATCATAGGCGGGTGACGTCACTGACCAGGAACTATAAAGCCTACCCAAAAATCACTCTCATTCAGCTTCTGTGCCTTCAGCAAGCGCTACATGTGAAATCGTTTGTCCTATTTATTGTTGTCTGTCTACCAACATTATATTATGGCGAGCAAACAGCATTTCAGTAAGTGTGTTTTTCCATGCATTTTGGGCATAGATGCACACCAGATGTGTTGTTTGTTTGGAAGTGCAGCATGCCCAGGCAGCTTTTGAGGAAGCTGCTTGTGAGCATTGTGATTTTCTTCATGAGGCTGCACTCCCATTGAGCCCTCTTTGAGGAGGGTGGCTCGGCTCACATTCCTCGCGGCTTGGGTTCCGCTTCTGCCGAGGCATACCGGCGCCTGATGTCGTGGGGTTCGCAAAATTAATCTAACAGAGGGTTTTTGAGTCGGGCACTGCTTTATCTCAGCCCTCACCTGTTCGATTTAATGTCTCTTTTGGAGTTAGGAAGCACGCGCTGCGGTTTCTTCCACTCCAGTTGAGATAGCTGCACTGATGACATCCAGTTCTGAGGAGTTGGATGTTATTAGTGTGGAAACAAGTTAAGCTGAAGACTCGCCACTTCAGTTTTCTTGTTAGTGAGGAGTTCGTGGAGGTGTTCACTCGTGCTTGATTTTAATATCAAAATCAACCGAGAAACAAGAGCTGCAAGTCAAAGACAAATTGGATGAAATTTTTCCATCTAGGTAAGCTCAACCTCCATATCGCAGCTTACCGTTTTTCCCCGACTTCCACACTGAGGTGTTGGGGTCGTGGAATAAGCCTTTCTCATACCATATATTTTACATCAGGTGATGTGTGGGTATGAGAAAGCACGGTTATGGTGGCTGCTGGGCGGACAGCCAAGGCTGGTTACAAACTTTTACACAGACAACACCAGACAGAGCGTTGCTACCCGTACTTCCCCTCCAAGGAGCTGGGAGGCGGGGCAACGCAGACGAAGTCCTCGAAAAGGCAAGACGGATCTGAGGACCGTCATTTCTGCTAAGAGCTTAGCCGGAACTGAAGCCAGACAGCGTTCACCTCTTCATACGGTGCCTGTCTGCCTTTAGGTGCCCCCACAGGGCATTGTGCTGGTTGCACAAAACACACCAGGGCCCAACCTCGAGAGGCTGGTTCCCTGAGTAGTTTTTTTCCCTCCAAAGCCAGACGGCGCTTACCTCTTTATATGGTACCCGTCTGCCTTTGGTGCCCTCAGGGGGGCGCTCTGCCAACCCCGCTGCAACGCCGGGGCACAGTAATTCCCGCGAGTCACTCGAGGGTGGCTCGTGCTCTCTGTGGCAGCCAAGCCAGTTGTTCCCTGCCGGTGCGCCAATTCAGGGCATTGTGTTGGCTGCACAAAACACACCAGGGCCCAGCCTCGAGAGGCTGGTTCCCTGAGTATTTTTTTCTCTCCAAACAGTCAGATGGCGCTCACCTCATTATATGGTGCCCATCTGCCCTTTTGGTGCCCTCAGGGGGCGCTCTGCCAACCCTGCCGCAACGCTGGGGCACAGTAGTTCCCTGTGAGTCACCCAAGGGTGGCTCGGGCTCTTTGTGGCAGCCCAGTCAGTTGTTCCCTGCCGGTGCGCTGATTCAGGGCATTGTGCTGGCTGCCCAAAACACATCAGGAGCCAGTCTCGAGAGGCTGGTTCCCTAAAGAAAAAAAAAAAAAAAAGCCTGATGTCCCCTCCGGAGTCAAATGGCGTTCACCTCTCTTAACGGTGCCCGTCTGTCTTCGGTGCCCTCAGGGGGGTGCTCTGCCAATCCCGCCGCAATGCTGGGACGCACTGGTTCACCGCGTGTCACCCGAGGGTGGCGCGAGCCCTCTAGTGCAGCCAAGCCAGTTGTTCCCTGCCGGGGTTCCGCTTCAGGGCACTGTGCTGGCTGCCTATATTTTACCAGAGGCCAGCCTCGAGATGCTGGTACCCTCAGTAGATTTCCTGACAGAGTGAAGTCTGTCATTTATATCTACAATGGGTCCTGCACAGTGGTGGTCCCAAGCAGGCTCTGGTGATGGCACAAGAGGTAGTGACTCTTCTGCGAAAGGAGGCTATAGAAAGGATCCTCCTCCCGGCAGGGAGTCAGGGGTTTTTACAGCCGTTATCTCATTGTGCCAAGGAAAGATGTGGGAGTTGTGTCCGATTTTAGATCTGCATCAGCTATAGACACAAGTTAGCAATGCTGACAATAATATATATTGTGTCACAAATCAGGTCCGAGGACTGGTTTGTTATGATAGATCTAAAAGACACATACACTCATGTATCAATCCTTCTGCAACACAGGAAGTTCCTAAGGTTTGCTTTCAGGGATGAAACATTCCAATATCGGGTTCTTCTTTTCGGCCTAGCACTGTCACCCCGCACCTTCACCAAATGTGTAGACGCGGCTCTGACGCCCTTGTGTATGCAGGGCATCCGCATTCTAAACTACACAGAAGTTTGGTTGATTCTGACTCAGTCAGAGCAGATGGCGGTTCAACATTGAGATGTTGTTCTCGCTCACATGAGAAGGTTGGGGTTGAGACTAAACGCAAAGAAAAGTGTGCTTTCTCCAGCTCAGAGGACCACCTATCTAGGCGTGGTATGGGATTCGGTGATTATGCGCGCCCGTATATCTCTGGTTCGCATAACATCAATTCTCACTACCGTCTCAGACATAAAGCTAGGTCAGTCACTCACTGTCAAACAGTTCAGAGACTGTTAGGTCTTATGGCAGCAGCGTCCAAGATGATACCTTTTGGCCTGCTGAACATGAGACCACTACAGTGGTGGCTCAAAACCAAGGGGTTCTCACCGAGGGAGAATCTTTTTCGTATGATCAGAGTCACGCGCAATGTTCCCTCTAATTTTTTTTCTCGCTGAACAAAACTTTTCTATGTTGAGCGCACATTTTGGCCACCTGAACAAAAACATTCTTTATATCAGACCTGTACAATGAACGTAAACACACACACACACAACACACACACACAAAAAGGTTTTATCATGCAACTGTAACTTTTTAATGTGCCATTTCTATTTTATTTGACCCTTGGTGTAACTTAGTGATATATTAAATCATATTTTTTAAAACAAGCAGTTCAGTCACAAAATTAAGCACATTTTAGGTTACTTGAGATTTTTGTCACATTGCTTTGTTAACTGTACCAGTCTTGACCAAGAAATTCTATTTAAAAAATCATTAAAAAATCTCCTGCAGGACAGTTCAATTCTTTATAATAATATAATATAAGCAGTTACACTGATGGTTTGGGACAACCATAATGTGTTTTTGTACACATTATAGTATGGTTTCGTAAATTATTAGCAACAGACAGTGTTAAACCATCAAAATTACATGTTTATTGCTTTATGAATTTCACAGATTTTCTATACCAGGAGGTTTCAAGATTTTTAGTGGCAAGGAGCCCTAAAGAATCCCCTTGTGAGATAAATTTTTATTAGGCTTACATTATAATATAATAAAATATATTATAATCTTGAAGGATTTAAACTGATATACAGTATTATATCAGATTAAATGCTTTAATATATTTATATAATAATATATAATAATATATATATATAATAAATGCTTTTTAATATATTATAATATGAAAACTGAAGCATTTAAACAGATCTGATAGCTAAATATTTTTAAGAAAAGTGAACATGTTAACTCTTTTATAGTTATCTAAACATCCCTGAAACCCACAGCACCACCACACACAATAATCTATTTAAACTGAGGTATATCACTGATGTATTTTGAGTTTGCACACTTCACCTGTGGTGGGTGTGTGATTGTAAATGTCTCAGAGTTTTGTTAGCATTCTGTGCCCATCATCCTTTATTTCCGCCACTTTTCATTAAAACATGACGTTTTATTTCACATTTCTTTTCGTTTCGCATCCTCTCATATTGAGGTATTTAGTCTGCAAACATGACAGTATTCTTACCGCAACTGATTTGGCTCAGACCCGCTCACACGTGCTCAATCGTTCTCTTTCTATGAAACCTGTAAACTGCATTCTAACTCTGTAGCGACAATAACTCTATAGCGGTTGACCAGAGCACTGCGCTTATTTCTCATTTAAACTACAATCGAATGGATTTTCCCCGATTTTCCCACACATGATTGCTGTCCTCTGCGTGGCAATAATTCTTTCTGCGCAGCCGCGGCATCAGAAGTGCGCAGCCGCGTACGCGCGCAGGGTACCTGAATGTGGGAGCAGACATCCTGTCGAGGCAGGGGCCGAGGCCCGGGGAATGGAGACTTCACCCCGAGGTGGTGAAGCTCTCTTATGGAGAACTATGGCTAAGCCCAAGTGGATCTGTTTGCGTCTCGAGAGACGACTCACTGTCCACTGTGGTTCTCAATGTCAAACCCAACACCTCTTGGGCTGGACGCTATAGTACAGCCGTGGCCAAGGCTACCGCTGTACACATTCCGCCCGATTGCGCTGCTCCTGGGAGTTCTGGAGAGAGTTTGCCAGGACGGGGCCCGTCTGCTATTAGTAGCCCCGTTCTGGCCGGCCCGAGAATGGTTCTCGGACCTAGTATCTCTCCTCGGCGGGTCTCCATGGAGATTCCGATCAGGAAGGACCTTCTCTCTCAGGTGGGAGGTCTATTACTGCACCCCCCGCCCGGAGTTATGGAAGCTGTGGCCATGGCCTCTGAGGGAGCACAGCTCATAGATTGAGGCCATTCTCCAATCCAGAGCTCCCTCCACAAGGAAACTCTATGCCTTGAAGTGGAGATTTTTCACTTCTTGGTGTGAAAATCACCAGTGGGATCCAAACTGCCCGATAAGCACAGTACTGGAGTTCCTGCAGGAAAGATTTTCTTCAGGGTTATCCCCCTCCACGCTAAAGGTGTATGTGGTGGCCTTAGCTGCTTTCCACGCTCCTTTCAGTGGGGTATCTTTGGGGAGACACCCACTTATCACTCGTTTTCCTCCGTGGCACTTTGAGGCTTAGAACTGCAGTTGGCACGCGAGTACGGCCTGGGTTTTTGGCCATTGTGTTTCAAGGCCTTTCTATGGCCCCCTTTGAGCCTATCGAAGAAATTCCAGAGAATTTCTCACACTTATACAGTGTTCCTCCTTGCTATTATGTCTCTCAAACGAATTGGAGACATTCAACCCATGTCGGCATCTCCATCGTGCCTCAAATTTGCATAGGTCCTCACTAATACTGTGAGACCTATTGTACTGCAGGCCTTCTGTCCTCCTACATTATGACGTTGGACCAAGAAAAGCTTATCTGCTGTGCCCAGTTTGAGCACTGGATGCTTATTACCACAGAGCTATGCTATGTGGACTAAGTTTAAGCAAATCTTTGTATGTTTGGGTCACCTAAAAAGTGTAGCCTGCATTCAAGCAGAGAATGAGCAAGTGGGTGGTCGAGGCCATCTCACTGGCTTATGAGTCGGCTGGTCAGCCTTCACCTTTGGCTGTTAGCCCATTCTACGAGGAATATGGCAAAATGTCGGTGATTGTGGCAGGCTGGTCCTCACCGCTCACATTCTTGGGGTTTAAGAACTAGACCTCGGCTCCACTTCAGGGGCGCAGGTGTTACTGTGAGTTATGCGCCTCGGCTTCACATGAACGGTCACTTGCTCATATGGCGACGTTGATATTGTCGTTCCCATAGCGACTATGCAGCGCGAGTTCCCTTGAAAGGGAACGTCTCGGTTATGTATATAACCTTAGTTCCCTGAATAGGGAAAGAGACGCTGCGTCGCCTTGCCATATTCCCGGCATACTCGTAAGTGCCTTGCTTCAGGATACAGAGCTGAATGAGAGTGTTTTCGGGTAGGCTTTATAGTTCCTGGTCAGTGACGTCACCCGCCTATGACGTTCCGTCACCCCATTGGTCTGATTTCATAAGTGCTTCATGACGCAATCACGCAGAGGCGTTCCCATAGCAACTACGCAGCGTCTTGTTCCCTATTCAGGGAACTAAGGTTATATACATAACCGAGACGTTGTTCATACATGCATTTTGTACTTTTAAGATGTTGTCAATACATCAATGTTGTCTATGCAAATGTAAGTAAAAGTACATGTAGTAGAACCAGGCTTTATGTAAAATACATTTAAATACTCATGACATGAGATCATCTTGATGCAACAGAACTTTATTTCTTACAGAAGTACATTTACCCTGACACTAACTATTTTTGGTTTTAATAAAACCCTAGGTTACACTTTATTTTAAGGAGTCAGTGTTAGAGTGTAATTATACATTTAAGTACTGAGTAATAATAGTTAACTATATGTAGGATTAGAGTTAGGATGGTTAAGGGTTAATTGCATGTAATTATGCATAATATAAAGTTATTACTACAGTTAATATGTGTAATATGTGTAACAATGACACTGTAAAATAAAGTGTTACCAAATCCTATTTTCCAAATTATCATGTGTATTTAGTTTGTACAAATGCTTACACTTCTATACTAAAAAAATGTATTAGCACATTTTAAATGGTTTAGCAGCTGATAGGAACATAAAGGTTAGCTTAAGGACATTTTAGCTGCCTACTCATCTTCATGGCAACAGCAGGAACTTCCAGGATCACATCATGTGTGGTGAGTAGTGTAATGAGCTCCTACTGTTGTGATTCCCCTCTGTAATTCCACCTTAAATCTCATGCACTCATCAGCCACAATTTATAGAACAATCCCACAACCATAGTGAGAAAAGATTCTCTTCAGTATGATTACATGCCAGAAGTATTGCAAATAGTAGATGCAAATATTTCCTTTGCTTAGTTGGGGACACTTGAAGTCCAACAATGTTTTTGATCTGCCTACATTGACACCATTGAATACAAACTAAACTGAGCTGGACAATGACAATGTTTTCTCCAGAGCTGCTGTATAGATAAATTAACTTAATTAATAACTAATTATTTTTACAACGGAATGAATTAATACTGAACTTACTTATGCTAGACTATGACACTATTTTCTTCTAGAGCTATTTTACAGCCAAAATTATGTTCCCTCTATCACTTTGAAGTCCCCCTGTAGTCAATTATTTTATCCCTTAAAACTCATCTTTGATCACCAAAATTACATATTTAAAAAAGAATTTAAGTGAAAAAAATTTCTTCATGCCTTAAAATAGCTTGTACACCCTTGTCTCATTTAATATACACGGATCAGTGAATATGCAAATTATGTCCCGCCTCCACTCGCTCAGCCGTTTTCCTCTGAACATGCGCTATATGGATGTTTGACAAATTCGTTGCTTTTAGTTTTCAGATTTAAAAAAAACATTCAGATGAAATCCTGCAGGCGCCCGTTCCTTCTCCGTACATGAAACAAATGCACATCCTTGAATGAGGCGGACTTCCAGCGTATTTACTTGAACTTATCAGGTAACGTATCAGATTAGGCTAAAATTTATAATGGACTGAATAGCTCTCTCAGAACTTGATGTGCGATTCCACACTGACTGAATATGCACACGAATCACGGTCACATGCACACCCTCAGAGCAATATTGTTTTAGCTATGTTTTAATAGTAGGCTATTAAAATATTTCGAAGGACAAAAACATGAACTTTATTGGCTTTACCTCAGGTCAGCCATCACTTTACTTTGGCGCGAGCCCCTATGCGCTCGCACACTTGGCACAGCCCTTGCAACGGTTCTGTCATTAATTAAAGGTGCCCTAGAATTAAAAATTGAATTTATCTTGGCATAGTTAAATAACAAGAGTTCAGTACATGGAAATGACATACAGTGAGTCTCAAACACTATTGTTTCCTCCTTCTTATGTAAATCTCATTTGTTTAAAAGACCTCCGAAGAACAGGCGAATCTCAACATAACACCGACTGTTACGCAACAGTCGGGATCATTAATATGTACGCCCCCAATATTTGCATATGCCAGCTCATGTTCATGCCATTAGACAAGGGCAGCCAGTATTAACGTCTGGATCTGTGCACAGCTGAATCATCAGACTAGGTAAGCAAGCAAGAACAATAGCGAAAAATGGCAGATGGAGCAATAATAACTGACATGATCTGTGATATCATGGTATTTTTAGTGATATTTGTAAATTGCCTTTCTAAATGTTTCATTAGCATGTTGCTAATGTACTGTTAAATGTGGTTAAAGTTAGCATCATTTATTACTATATTCACAGAGACAAGACTGTCGTTATTTTCATTTTTTAAACACTTGCAGTCTGTATAATTCATAAACACAACTTCATTCTTTATAAATCTCTCCAACAGTGTGTAATTAGCTTTAGCCACAGAGCACCATCAAACTCATTCAGAATCAAATGTAAACATCCAAATAAACACTGTACTTACGCGATTAGACATGCTGCATGACGAACACTTTGTAAAGATCCATTTTGAGGGTTATATTAGCTGTGTGAACTTTGTTTATGCTGGTTAAGGCAAGCACGAGCTCCGGGGACGGGGGAGCACGAGATTTAAAGGGGCCGCGCAAGGAATCGGTGCATATATAATTATGGCTCAAAATAGGCAGTTAAAAAAATTAATACAAAAAAATCTAGGGGGTATTTTGAGCTGAAACTTCACAGACACATTCAGGGGACACCTTAGACTTATATTACATCTTTTAAAAAGACGTTCTACGGCACCTTTAATATGAATTAATATGATTAGCCTTTTGCTTGACTACATTATCAAACAGCTAATAATGTGTTGCTAATGTTACACACACCGTTCCCGTTCTTCATCTGAGAGTCAGACAGCTGCCTTCTAACAATCAGTGTCCTTACAAACGCTTTGAACAACTCAGAACGTCAGTGCAAAGGCTTATAGTTCATCATAACATCGTAATAGACTCGCTATATTGATAAATCTACACAATTTTTCATATCAGCAGAAAATTTACCGGGATAACTTGGCTTCTTTCCTGCTTCAGAGAGGTCATAGTTAATGATATGCTAAAGCCTGCCGGCACGTTGTTGTGATTGGTTACAAGGTAGTCTGTGACGTCACAAACACCACCGATTTCAAACCACAGGTTTTTGTCAGTCTTTGGTTTACTGCGGTTTCAAATATAAAATACTCAACAATGGTGCTGACGTATGAATTTGCACATGGTTTGTTTTAAAGCATATTAAAAACACTACATAGACATATAAACAACATTAAAAACTTGATTTTCACCACAGGGGGTCTTTAAAGCTGCTTTGACCCAATATGCATTGTAAAAAGCAAATATAAATAAAGGTGAATTGACTTGACTTTGATGCTATAAGTCTACAAGAATTTATGTCTACACTCTCTCATCAACAGCATGGTTTTTGGTAAAATACTAAGCTGGCAAACAGAAGCCCCATTCATATCTAAAGCACATCAACTTGTCACTGGGGTTTCTCAGGGATCTGTTCTTGGACCTCTCCTCTTCTTCATATACACTACATCACTGGGACTCATTATACAGGCACATGGTTTGTTCTACCATTTCCGTGCTGATGCTACACAATTGTACTTCATTTCAACCAGATGATCCAATGGTAGATGCATGGATCTCCAATTGCCTGGCGGACATCTAGGCATGGATGAATGAACATCACCTACAGCTCAACCTAGCAAATACAAAGCTTCTCAGCTTCCTTGCCTCTCCGACTGTACAGCACATTTTCACTACCCAGCTAGGTTCATCAACAATAATCCAAAAAGTTCCTTCAGAAATATTGGGTTTATCTTTGCTGAACAGCTGACCTTCAAAGACTGCATTGCATGAATCATGCAGGTTTGCACTGGACAACATCAGGAAACTCAGACCCTTCTTAACTGAGTATGCTACACAGCTTCTTGTCCAGGCCCATTTCTAGGCTGGACTATTGCAATGCTCTTCTGGATGGACTTCCATCATGTGCAATAAAACCTCGGCAATATGATCCATATAATGCAGCAACACGACTGTTCATTAATGAGCCAAAGCAGAGCCCACATCACACCTCTGTTCATCTCTGCACTGGCTGTCAGTTACAGCTTGCTTCAAGTTCAAGACAGTGATGCTTACATATAGAACAGCCAGGGGCTCTGCACCCTCCAACTTCCACCCACTTTTATGAGTCTACATCCCCTCCAGAAGCCTGAGGTCGCTAAGTGAGTGACACCTTCATGGAGAAGCACAAAATCACTTTCCAGAATGTTTTCGTTCACTGTTCCTTGCTGGTGGAATGATCTTCCCAGCCCTATCCGGAATGCAGAATCCCTGACAATATTCAAGAAACAGCTGAAAATTCACCTACCCTATGCTTTCATTATTCCTTAATCTCTCCCTGTTCTAGTTACTGCTATTCTAAACGATGTCTGAAACTTTGTATTACCTGCACTTCTCGTGTTTTATTGCCTGTTTATGATGAATTGCTTGTTGCATTCCTCAATTGTAAATTGCTTTGGATAAAAGCATCTGCAAAATAAATAAATGTAAATGTGAAAGAGAAATTTATTGAGCAGTGTAGACAATGTCATTGATTATAATGGGAGTTTTGTTGATAGAGCAGATCTCAAGTCACTGATAGAAGTGATTGACAGCTCCAGCAATTATGATTACTTTTTGTGCATAATTTGATTAAAATTGTTAAAAAAAAAAAGAAAAAAAAAGCACACTACATACACATCACATGGGAGAAAGGTTACAGGAATTGCAGTAGCTAACAGCGGCACTTAAGGTGGAATTCTCAACTGCCACCAACTTTCTGCAGTAGAAATGCGCCCATATATATATATATATATATATATATATATTATATATATAAATAGCAGCTGCTGTGGAAAATTCATGGCAGCAACCACAACATTGGCTGCCTCAGTTTGAGCTTGCTGAGTCACTTGTTTGACTTACTGATGTATTAATAGCAAAATTCAAATCAATTCATTAATCTGCAACTGGTTTACAAAAAAAAAAAAAAAAACCCACATTGAAATTAACCAAACAAATAAATAAACCTCCACTGAGACATTTTCATGAGTGAAAATGAACACGTTCCTAACATTAGGATCCAGATATTTAGTTCTAGTAGTTCTTTTTCCTGCACATATCATGTTAGTGAGCAGGGCCATAGAGGCAATGATGTAGAAGTGGCCATTGGTCTGTTTTTGTGCAGGAAATCTAGTGCTAATATATTCATAATATTTTGGCAGCTTTTCATTAAAAGTTGTTTTTGGACTAATGAGTAAGTTTTGAGTTCTGAAACTTACAGTATATTTGCATAGTACAATGACCTCTTACATGCCAAAAGATTCAATGAATGAAGAATTTATGACCCCTTTAAGATATTCAAATTATGACATCCTCACTGTCAGTTCTTAGCCATTTGGCTGGTAACTCACAACACACCTGCCTGCAGCTGTGGTTGTACTGTGTCATCGGATCTAATAATAAACCGGAGACCATCAAATGAGTCAGGTGCAAATGTATTTCATGTTACATTTGTGCATTAAATTATGAGGAATGTGAGATTTGAGCTGCTTTTCTCTGTGTTCTACATAAGTTGCACAAGCTATTTTTGTTAATGTCTTTCAAAAAGTGTTGGGGGCAAAATCGTTGTAAAATTTGGTAAAATAAATAAATGACAGGTGGGAACATGTCCCACCTGTCCCACAGGCGAATGATACCCATGTTCTCTACTAAAGAACTATTTCAGTTTATTTAGAAGTTATTATTTTAATTAAAAAAGTATTCACAGCAAGTTTGTAATAAGAAAGCAATAATTTTATAAATTATACAAAAAATATACTATACAGTGGTGCTCAGAATTATTGGCACCCTTGGTAAATATGAACAAAGAAGCTTGTAAAAATAAATCTGCATAATCCTTTTGATCTTTTTTTTTTTTTAAATCACAAAAATCTAACCTTTCATTAAAGTAAAAGAATTGAAAATTTAGGGAAAATTTCTTTATGAAATAAATGTTCTTCTCCAAAACACGTTGGCCACAGTTATTGGCACCCTTTTATTCAATACTTTTTGCAACCTCCTTTTGCCAAGATAACAGCTCTGAGTCTTTACCTATATTGCCTGATGAGTTTGGAGAACACCTGACAAGATATCAGAGACCATTCCTTCATACAGAATCTCTCCAGATCCTTCAGATTCCCAGCATCATGTTGGTGGTGCTTCTCTTCAGTTCACTCCACTCATTTTCCTTAGGCTTCAGGTCAGGGGACTGGGACGACCATGGCAGAAGCTTCATTTTGTGCTCAGTGACACATTTTTGTGTTGGTTTTGATGTTTGTTTTGGATCATTGTCCTGATGTACAATCCAACCATGGCCCATTATGGGATTTCTAGCAGAAGTGTTCAGGTTTCGATTTTTTATCTGTTGGTATTTGATAGAATCCATGATACCATGTATCTGAACAAGAGGTCCAGGACCTCCAGCAGAAAAATAGGCCCACAACATTAAGATCCAGCAGAATATTTAACCGTGAGCATGGGGTACTTTTTATCCCTGTGTGCACCAAAGCCATCCGGTGTGTTTGCTGCCAAAAAGCTCTTTTTTTTAGTTTCATCTGACCATAGAAGCCGGTCCCGTTTGAAGTTCCAGTCTTGTCTAACATATATGCTGACATATATATTGTTTCTGGATGAGAGCAGAGGATTTTTCTTGAAACTTTCCCGAACAACTTGTGGGGATGTAGGTGCTGTTTAATTTTTTTTTTTAGGCTTTCTGAGACTCAAGACTCAACTAATCTCTGCAATTCTCCAGCTGTGATCCTTGGAGAGTCTTTGGCCACTAAAACTCTCCTCTTACTGTGCATTAGGACGATATAGACACACGTCCTCTTCTGGGCAGATTTGTAACATCGGTAACACTTTACAATAATGTTCATTAGTTAAACATTAGTTAATGTGTTAACTAACATGAACTAACCATGAGCAATACGTTTGTTACTGTATTTACTAATCTTCATTAACGTTAGTTAATGAAAATATAGTTGTTCATTGTTCATGTTAGTTCACAGTGCATTAACTAATCTTAACTAATCTTGTCTGTCGGAGACACAGGTAAGGTTTATGATGTTTATTGAAACAACCAGGGCAAGGTGCAGGTGAGTGAAGCCAGATAATGTTCGTAATTGTAGATGACAGAGATACTGATACTAGTTTTCTTCTAGGAGTTGGAGTTCTAGGTCCTTGGAGCTGAAGACACACAGAGACACTCACGGAAGACAAGAGAACACAGAGGATCTAGGAAAGACACTGGAGACAGGTAAGTAATCGTTCGAGGAGTCCGTAAGGTAAGCATTCAGGTAAGTATGCATTAACGAGACCGGACAATGACTGTGTGGCTGTGAGTGTCTCTTATAGTGCTGCTGATTGGGATGGTGATGAATGTCAGGTGTGCGTGATCAGAACTCTGGTGAGGGAGTGCGTCGTGATTGGGTGAGTGAAGAGCCTGGCGTGTCTGTGACAATCCGTGGAGCTGGTCTGGTGGGGTTTCTGGCATGGAAGTCTTCCAGAAGGCTAAGATTCCTCGGGACCGTATCCTTCCCAGTCGACTAGATACTCCAGGTGACCACCACGGTGCCAGGAGTCCAGGATGTCTTTCACCAGATATGCTGCTCCATCCTCCACGATGATTGGAAAGGGGGGGTTCTTCGGCATCGCCAGGCTCTGTGGAGGGAAGAACAGAAGGATGGTGAGGTTTCAAAAGGGAGACATGGAACGTGGGGTGAATTCTGAATTCTGGTGGAAGTTGCAACTGGTAGGTGACCAGATTGACTTGACGGATGATGGTGTAGGGGCCAATGAATCTGGGACTCAGCTTTCTCTGCAGGGTAGACGCATCCGAATATCTCTAGTGGATAACCAGACCTTATCTCCAGGTTGATATACAGGTGCTTGAGAATGGCGAAGATCTGCTGTTAATCTGCATCTCCTGAGGGCCCGTTGAAGTTGAAGATGAGCTGAGTCCCAGACCCTCTCGCTCTTCCGGAACCAGTAATCCACTGCCGGGACATCTGACGGTTCCCCATCCCAGGGGAACAATGGAGGCTGATACAACCATTACGCAAGTGTGTCCATTGGAGACAGGGAGATCAGTGATGAAATCCACACCTAGATGTGACCACGTTCGAGTTGGAATGGGCAGAGGTTGTAGTTTCCCGGAGGGAAGATGACGAGGGCTCTTGGATATGGCACATTCCCTGCACCCCTTTACGTACCTCCTGACATCCGCTGCCATGTTGGGCCACCAGTCACTTCGCTTCACGTAGGTACTCCAAGTTCTAATGGTCTGTTAACACCAGAAAGGGATGATGGGCTCCTTCGAGCCAATGCCTCCACTCCTCCAGGGCGAGCTTGATGGCTAGAAGCTCCCGGTTGCCGATGTCATAATTTACCTCCGCCAGGTTGAGTTTGCGGGAGAAGAAGGCACATGGATGGAGTTTACTTGGTTTCCCCTGCTGCTGGGATAAGACCGATCCCACTCCTGTGGTAGATGCATCTACCTCGACCACGAAGGGAAGCTCTGGATCTGGATGAACAAGGAGGGGAGCGGTTGTGAAGGCGGTCTTGAGGTCTTCGAAAGCTTGCTTTGCTGCCGGATCCCAGGACAGAGACTTGGGCTTGCCACGGAGTAGGTTGGTAAGTGGAGAAGTGACGGTACTGTATCCCTTGATGAATCTTCGGTAAAAGTTGGCGAATCCTAGGAATCTCTGCAATTCTTTCACAGTAGTAGGAAGAGGCTAGTCCTTTATTGCAGAAACCTTCCTCTCGTTCATGCGGACGCCACTGTGATCAATGTTATATCCCAAGAACTACACTGAGGGCTGATGGAAAGTACATTTCTCTGCTTTCAGGAACAGGTTGTAGTCCCTCAGGCATTGGAGGACCTCCGCAACGTGCTGGCGATGTTCGGCCAGGCTCCGGGACTAAATAAGAATATCGTCTATGTAGATGATCACAAACCTGTGCTGGAACTCCCGGAGCACCTCGTGCATGAAGTCCTGAAATACGGAGGGGGCGTTGACGAGTCCATACGGCATGACACAGTACTGATAGTGCCCAGTAGGGGTCACAAAAGCCGTCTTCCATTCATCCCCCTCACGTATTCGGATGAGGTTGTATGCGCTGCGGAGGTCCAACTCGGTGAACATAGTGGCGCCGCGGAGATGTTCCAGTGCAGATGGGACGAGAGGAAGAGGGTATCTGAACTTGATTGTTATTTTATTAAGGGCTCTGTAATCTATGCAAGGCCGCAAGCCTCCGTCCTTCTTGGCAACAAAGAAGAAGCTGGCTGCAGCAGGGGAAGTAGACGGGCGGATGTAACCTTGTGATAGAGCCTCATTGATGTATTCCTCCATGGCCTTCTTTCTTCGGACAGAAGACGTCACTGAAGTGGGAATAACAATCAGGAATATCTGTGGAGCGATTTTCCAATGGACTCTCAATGGACGTGACACAGACTTGGATCTTCTTAGAGCTTGAATAACCTGGAGCAGGACTTGAAACGGGGCTCGGACCCGAAGTTGAAACTGGACTTGGAACTGAACTTGTAACAGAACTTGGAACTGGAACTTCAGGAAAACTTCCAGGAAAACATTGGTTACCCCACTTCAGGACATCTCCTGTCCGCCAGGAGATGATCGGGTCATGCTGCTCTAACCATGGGCGCCCCAGAATCACGTCAGATGTTGAATTCTCCAGAACCAGCAGATGGACCTCTTCATGATGCAGAACACCGATCTGTAGATTCAGAGGTTCCACCATGTAGCGCGCACTTGACGGAGAGGACGTCCCGTTACTGAGTGGATCTGGTAGACTTTCGGTGAACTGATTGTCTTGAGGTTGAGCTGGCGAAAGAGGGCTCCGGAGATGAAGTTTCCAGCTGACCCAGAGTCGATGAAGGCGTTAACTGGAATACAAACATCAGCAGCAGTAAGGTTGGCAACAATAGTGAGTGGATTTTTATGATTCAACAAAGGCAGAATGAAACTCACCATAGCTCGTACAGGACGAGTGGGGCATTCAGCTCTGAAATGCCCAGGACGACCACAATATAAGCATAGACTCTGGGTCAGCCTCCTCTGTCGCTCAGCAGGTGAAAGACATGATTTGTCGATCTGCATTTCATTGCTGGCTGGTTCTGGGGAGCTGACGGATTCGGGCTGGCGGAGGAAGGATGGAAAGAGTTGCTGGTTTTGGTGCTCTTCAATGCACAGCTGCATACGAGTGGCGAATCTTATAGAAAGCTGGATGAACTTCTCGAGCCCGATGGTATCCTCGTATGCAACGAGATGCAACCACACACATGGATCCAAACCTTGAAATGAGGGCTTGTTCGTTCCAACCACTCGCTGCCACTAGGGTTCTGAACTGTAAAGCATAATCACAGACAGATAATGAACCTTGTTTTAAATTACATAGTCTCTCACCAATGACGAGTCCCATGCTGGTTTTCCAAAAACTTCCTTGAAGTGACTTATGAAACTTGATAGTGATTGCACGACGGGACTCTTCTGAGTCCAGAGTGGTTCTGCCCCAGCGGAGTGCTTTACCGTCAAGTTGCTGAATTATGAAGGCGACTTTAGCTCTGTCGTCAGGATATATGTGCGGTTGCATCTCCAAAACCAGCGAACATTGCAGGATGAAACCGTTGCAATCCTCCTCCGAGCCAGAGAAGGGCGCCAGTTTGCCCATGGGACTGGCGATCACAGACGGCGAAGAAGTTGCAGTGTGGAATGCGGAAGTGCTCGCTGGTGGTGCTGGCGTGGATGAACTGGTGAGAGTGCGGCGAAGTGCTGTTACCAGGTCTTGAAATGGATCTGAAGTGCTCATCGTGGTTGTTCATGCCGTGTGGTCCGGTCTTCTGTTACATTACAGAGGAGGTCGGAGACACAGGTAAGGTTTATGATGTTTATTGAAACAACCAGGGCAAGGTGCAGGTGAGTGAAGCCAGATAATGTTTGTGATCGTAGATGACAGAGATACTGATACTAGTTTTCTTCGAGGAGTCGTGGATGGTGGATGGTCCTTGGAACTGAAGACACACAGAGACACTCACGGAAGACAGGAGAACACGGAGGATCTAGGAAACACACTGGAGACAGGTAAGTAGTCGTTCGAGGAGTCCGTAAGGTAAGCATTCAGGTAAGTATGCGTTAATGAGACTGGACAATGACTGTGTGGCTGTGAGTGTCTCTTATAGTGCTGCTGATTGGGATGGTGATGAATGTCAGGTGTGCGTGATCAGAACTCTGGTGAGGGAGTGCGTCGTGATTGGGTGGGTGAAGAGCCTGGCGTGTCTGTGACATTTATACAGTCATCTTTGATTATATTTACCAAGGGTGCCAATAATTCTGACCACAACTGTATGTAACTGTATGGGTTTTTCATATAGTTTGGACAAACTTCTGGTTTAGGTCCTGCCCACATCCGATTTCATCCAAATACAGACACAGACATATAATTTATTTATAATGTATTTTTATTAACTAACATTAAGATTAGTAAATAAAGAATAGTAAATACTGTAGCCTAACAAATGTATTGCTCATTGGTAGTTAATACTGGTTAGTGCATTAACTAACATTAATTAATGGGACATTATTGTAAAGTGTTACTGAGTAATTTATTGTGTCATAATCTATTAAACTCTGCGTAAAATAATTTTTTCAATGACCAACACACAGAGTAGTGGCGTGTGAGTAGTAGTGAAAGTGATGACCTTTTATGAATGATTTACGCTGTTTCTGTGTTCGCCCAAAGAGTTTTAAAATGCAGACTAATATGATTGCTATGCACCTGATTATACATAAAATAGCTTTTTTAATACAAGTTATGTTGTGTGTAACTGTTTAGTCCATACGCAGCAGTGATAGATCATTTTACTGACTTGATCTCTGAATTTTGTTTAGCAAAATAAAATCTTTATTAGCTTTATGTTAGAGTTATGTTATTTTCAGTAGCTAAGTTGTTCAAACACATGCACACATGCAATTTTTGATTATAATTTGATTTAGGAAAACATTATAATGCAGTCAAATTTATTTTTGAGAAAAATGAATGATTTGTTTACCTGCCAAGACTTTCGTTCATTTATCAAGTGACTATCAACAAATATCGACATATCAGTATTTGACAGTTTCACATCTTGAGCATGTATCACAGAGATACCTGAGAAAAGATGCTGGTAAAATATTTAATTTCAGTCTTGTTCACGTAGTGAGAAATAATATCAATCTATCCATTTGTCTGGTGTTACTGTTTAGACCTTTTCTTTTTTTTAATAGAGATTTCATACTATATAAACATATGAAACAATACTGGCAAATTTTGTAAATAGTCAGATATCAGAGAACAAGCAAAAGAAATTACTTAGATTTTTTATGTTTATACAATTAACAAAATGAGAGCGATTATAAAAATGGCATGTTTTTATTTAGTACGGCCCTGATGGCTATTACACATAACATATGTTAACATATAGACAAAATTATAGCAAAATTTAATGCATCATGTTTCCTTCTTGAGCATTAAGAATCAAGCCTATGTAATCTTTTATATGGGCAATTTTATTATTATTATTATTATTATTATTTTGTCTTGTGGGCTATTAACATTAGTTATGTGAAATCTTCATCAGGGCAGTACACAAAAGTCACTTTTTTGACCCCTCTTATTTTAACATTTAACATTTTGCAAATTTTGCTGGGTGTATATAAACTTTTGATCACAACTTGAGCATTATAATGTTAAAGATGTATGTATTTTTTAATGTTTGTTTTGTGTTACATGTGTCAAGTTTACAGGTGATGAAAAGTGCCTAGATTTTAAAAGTGTGTTATGTGACTACTGCTCATTATCACACTATAATACAAGATTATTATTGAACAAATAAATTAACTTGAAATCATTTTAGATTATGTTTAAAAATTGCAGAGTGATAAGTAACCTAGTAAAATTACTTTCAGTAATCCTGAAATTAGGTTAATATTAAACAAGTGGCCCCTGCCTGGCCAGCCAAGTTACCATGATCTAGATCTGCCACAAGTAACAAAGTATCTCATTCAGTTGTTAACATTCTTTGGAAAGTCAAAAAATATTATCTTTTAAAATTGCACATACCTTTGTAAAAGACAATAATGCAGCTCCAGCTATTTTCTGTATTACTGTGACAACACTTGAGCATAAACAACCTCAACAACCTCTTCAAGCTTGTAATAACTGCGTAGTGCAGGAGTGTGTAGACACCTTTCCTGTTTCCTGAGTGAACTTCCTGTACATTCCTCTACTTTACACCTTTTAACATAACAAGAAGGAAGTCAGTTTAAGAATAAAAGGCTGACCTAAAGGTTAAAACACACTTTAAATCAGTGTGTGATCTATATTCCATCTGACTAGCAGTAATTATAAGTACAATTATCCTCTCCTGGATTACGAGAACTGCTGCTTATTTCATCGTTCGTGACTTTTAGAACTAGTCCAGGCGACCCTTAGCCTACTTGTATTATTGTCCAAGCTGATTTTGCAATAGTGCAAACTTTTCTGTTTAGCTCAGTGTAGGAAAAGTATAGTTCATAGTGTGTCAATAGTGTGGGGGGGGGGGGGGGGGGGGGGGGGGGGGACGCATGCATTGGGTTTTCATGTTTTATGAGGACTTCCCATAGACATAATGATTTTTATACTGTACAAACTGTATATTTTACCTACACTGTTCTGGGCAAGAACTCCCTGACATCCATGCAGCCTAGCATGGATAAGAGCAGGGAGAGCAGCAATAACCCCCCAGGGTAAACAAAACAGAACCAACATATGCAGATATAATTAATGTCAATAATTTAACATGTACACATATTTCAAAAATTAGTTTGATTCAAGGGAATCATAAGGCCAATCCTGACTGAAGAAAGAATGAGCTGGGGATGGAGGAGGGTAATTATCTCCTGAGAAATGCAATAGTTGCTGATAATTCTGAGGAGCTTATATATGGATGCTGTGATAGGCATCGTATTCCTATAGGTAGACATGAGTCACCTGGGAGTCAGCTGATGCGAGCTTGACTGATGTGACCTGCCAGAACTGACACTAACACTTGATTTATAAGCATAGGAGCATGGCAAAACATTCTACAATATGATTGGTTCTTCATATGTCCAACCCTCCTGTTACTAGGTAAAGCAAGATCTACCCAAATCGTGTGTTTATTAGTTCGTTGGTTACTCAATATCATGGGGCTATTATACACTAAACAAAATTATAAACGCAGCACTTGTTTTTGCCCCCATTTTTCATGAGCTGAACTCAAAGATCTAAGACTTTTTCTATGTACACAAAAGGCCTATTTCTCTCAAATATTGTTCACAAATCTGTCTAAATCTGTGATAGTGAGCACTTATCCTTTGCTGAGATAATCCATCCACCTCACAGGTGTGGCATATCAAAATGCTGATTAGACAGCATGATTATTGCACAGGTGTGCCTTAGGCTGGCTACAGTAAAAGGCCACTCTAAAATGTGCAGTTTTATCACACAGCACAATACCACAGATGTCACAAGTTTTAAGGGAATGTGCAATTGTCATGCTGACTGCAAGAATGTCCACCAGAGCTGTTGCCTGTGAATTGAATGTTCATTTTTCTATCATAAGCCGTCTCCAAAGGCGTTTCAGAGAATTTGGCAGTACATCCAACCGGCCTCACAACTGCAGAATTTCTGCACAAACTGTCAGAAACCGTCTCAGGGAAGCTCATCGTGGTCGTGGTCTTCATCAGGGTCTTGACCTGACTGCAGTTCGTCGTTGTAACCGACTTGAGTGGGCAAATGCTCACATTCGATGGCGTCTGGCACTTTGGAGAGGTGTTCTGTTCATGGATGAATCCTGGTTTTCACTGTACTGGGCAGATGGCAGACAGCGTGTATGGTGTCATGCGGGTGAGCAGTTTGCTGATGTCAACGTTGTGGATCGAGTGGCCCATGGTGGCGGTGGGGTTATGGTATGGGCAGGCGTATGTTATGGACAAAGAACACAGGTGCATTTTATTGATGGCATTTTGAATGCACAGAGATACCGTTATGAGATCCTGAGGCCCATTGTTGTGCCATTCATCCATGACCATCACCTCATATTGCAACATAATAATGCATGGCCCCATGTAGCAAGGATCTGTACACAATTCCTGGAAGCTGAAAACATCCCAGTTCTTGCATGGCCAGCATACTCACCAGATGTGTCACCCATTGAGCATGTTTGGGATGCTCTGGATCGGCGTATACAACAGCGTGTTCCATTTCCTGCCAATATCCAGCAACTTCGCACAGCCATTGAAAAGGAGTGGACCAACATTCCACAGGCCATAATCAACAACCTGATCAACTCTATGTGAAGGAGATGTGTTGCACTGTGTGAGGCAAATGGTGGTCACACCAGATACCGACTGGTTTTCAGCTCATGAAAAATGGGGGCAAAAACAAAAGTGTTCAATTCAATTCACATTTATTTGTATAGCGCTTTTCACAATACATATCGTTTCAAAGCAGCTTTACAGAGAATGCATGTCAACATTACAATTTAAAGAATGCAGTTAGCAAATAATAGAATAATTTAGGCAATTAAAGGTGCCCTAGATTCAAAAATTGAATTTACCTCGGCATAGTTAAATAACAAGAGTTCAGTACATGGAAATGACATACAGTGAGTCTCAAACTCCATTGTTTCCTCCTTCTTATATAAATCTAATTTGTTTAAACGACCTCAGAGGAACAGGCGAATCTCAACATAACACCGACTGTTACGTAACAGTCGGGTGTACGCCCCCAATATTTGCAAATGCTAGCTCATGTTCAATGCATTACACAAGGGCAGCCAGTAATGTCTGGATCTGTGCACAGCTGAATCATCAGACTAGGTAAGCAAGCAAGGACAATAGCGAAAAATGGCAGATGGAGCAATAATAACTGACATGATCATTGATATTATGATTTTTTAGTGATGTTTGTAAATTGTCTTTCTAAATGTTTCGTTAGCACAAGATTTAAAGGGGCCGCGTACCCTGAATCGGCGCATTTATAATGATAGGCAGTTAAAAAAATTAATTAAAAAAAAACTATGGGGTATTTTGAGCTGAAACTTCACAGACACATTCAGGGGACACTTAAGACTTATATTACATCTTTTGAAAACATGTTCTTTGGCACCTTTAATTTACAATCACTGTTAGCAGTTTAATTTAAGGTAGAAGCAATGAGCTCCTGGAAAAATGAATTACATATTAACAATAATTAGGATATATAGAAATTCGGGAATGTGCATGTTGATCCAGATGATTACGGGTGTCCCGAGGTAAAACAGAAAATCAAATGGAGAATAATTAGCGTACCTGCTGTTCATAACATTAAGCAAAGATAGTCATGTGCAATTGATCTGGTATGAGATGCATTATGTGAATGCTTGGCTAAAGAGATGCGTCTTTAATCTAGATTTAAACTGGGTGAGCAAGTCTAAGCCTCTAACATTATCAGGAAGGCTATTCCAGAGTTTCGGAGCCAAATGTGAAAACATTCTCCCTCCTTTAGTGGACTTAGGCTGCATTTACACTGCAAGTCTTAATGCACAGATCCGATCTTTTGACCATATCCGATTTTTTGGCCAGTGTGTTTACATTAACTTTAGACGCGACTGGTATCCAATATCTGTGTTTACATTACTTCCTGCCCCAAAATGATTGGCATTGATAGTTTTACATGCACATAGTATACCCTCGGGTTTTGAATGGCCATGCTATTCAAATTATTCATATATTTCACGTCGGGTGGTCATGATTACCTGAATGGATAAGTTAACAGCTGTTGGTGTCATGGATGTATTGCAGCGCGAATTCTGACTGAATGGATATAGACCAGAAAATAAAGGTAATTTGCATTTGATATTTTATCTACAGTTACCAGTTTTATAATTCCATTTTTTGAATGAGTTTGAGTAAGCTAGGGAGAGAGCATGCACGCACGAGAAAAAGGGAGAGAGAGAGTAGCTACACTGAAGCTTTTGGCTTATAAAAAAAAACAACAACACGGCGGTCTCTTTTAAATTAACCGGACAAAGTTGACATTCAGCTGCTGAATGTATGTGTGTGTGCGCAATTTCTTTCTAGAAAAATAGATAACATTAGATGTAACAGGTATACAAAGTATACTAGTAAATATTGTTATAATTCACACAAAATTGTTCTTTTATACGTTTTATGATACCTGATCTAAAGGTGCGCTTCTCCTTTAAGTGATGCGTTGTCACAGTATGACCTAATTTCCTGTCCTGTCTCCTCCTCTTCCCTTTTGAAATGTGATTCAATGGAAGAGGTAGGTTTCTTTTGTCATCCTGTTAATTTCATTTAATCCTTATTTTAAGGAATATAAATGTTAATTTTCATTTAATCCTTATTTTTATATATCTTTTATATCTGTATTTCCACCCAAACTTATGTGTAAGGTACTATTTTATCTATCCTTGGGATTATTTTTGTTATTTTGCATTCTTTGAGGTATATTTCTGTCTTTTATGTGAAACCAGCACATGGTAATGGAGGTGCATCATTTGTTTTATAGAGTGTTATAAGGGCCACTCAATCTGAGGCTGCTTATGTCTCTGTTATACAGGTATATTTTTCTATATTTCTTATGTTCATGTTTTCTTCCCATTTGAAACGTGATTCAATGGAAGAGAGTGTTATAAGGGCTACTCAATCTGAGGCTGCTTATGTCTCTGTTATACAGTAAAAAGATCCAGTGAATCTGCTGCCTGCTGTCCCATGTCTGTTTCTGCATCCACACAACATAACACAACGCAGACCAAGTTTTAATACCTGGTGTCGCTGGCCGCACATCACGCTGGGCATAAGCGAGCCGCACGGGTTACATAGACATATAAAGTTCCCACCTCAATAATAAAGCTGCGAATTTTTAGTGTGAGTGCATACAGGCACGTCTGCTTCATTATACAACATTAAAGCTTCCTTTTAGTGAGCAAATGTGCCACCCTCGCCGTGTGATGACTTGGAATTCCAATGAGAATCGAATGTGCGTGTTTAGACGTAGGTCGCATGTCCAGAGTTCGCATATGTATCGGATTTAAAACCACATTTGGAACCCACATAGCAAATGTTTTCTGGCCCAGCTCCGGGCCACATGATCACGTTTCCCTCGGCCCAAGTACCGCAAAGAATGATGGCCCTGAAGTGGCCCAGAACTGGATTAAAGACAAGGGTCATACATGGGCCATAACCGGCCCGAATTTCAGCCAGTTAATCACCCTTAACTGGCCCTGAACTGGGCCAATACAGGTTTTATTATTGGTACCACTTCTCAGCCATATGTTAACCATATGTTAACCTCCATCTCTATCAGAAGCAAGCTGAAGCCATCTTTGTATATTTGCTTCTATCTCCTGATCGGTAGCTTGTGGTGTCAGATGATTTTTTCTCACAGCAGCTAAAAGGCAAAATAATAATACAAAATTAATAAATACATATACAAACATTCATCCATCTACTGTAAATAAATATAGGTAACAAACTAAAAATAAGGTTGCTTCGGTTACACTTTTTACAGGAAATGATTGCCAATAATGTGGCACTATTGAATGACTAACTGGCTTGTCAGAGTTTGACAACAGTATTATGACAAATAAGACCATTTTAGCGAACAAAATCCTTAAAAATGTTGAGATATGGAAACTGTGGCGCAGGGACGTGCACAGGGGGGTTGCTCAGGTTGCCCGGGCAACTGCCCATATGCCCTTCTCGACTCACGTTGCCCTTCCGAGGTGGAAAAAAATAAATTAAAAAATCGTACAATGGATGCAAAATTTCACGTAGGCCTAGATTTAAAAAAAAAAAAAAAAAAAAAAAAAAATCGCAAAGCCTCATTCACTTCCATATTCGGGCACCCGTCCGAAAGTGAAAGTCAGTAGGGGAAGGGCAAACTCTGTTTACGTGGCCGCGACCGGCACCTGAGCTGAGCCCGCATGAGCGGCACTAGAAGGAGATTGTCGCGGTTGTCGGGTGAGACGACTTAACGTTGTCGGAAAGGTGAGTAAGGTTATAATCGTTAACGAAAACGAACGAAAAAACAAAAAACTATGTGGGAAAAAACATCGTCGTTAACTGAAATAAAAATAAAAACGAGGCATTACAAAAAACGATAACTAACCCAAACTGTAATGTGTGTTTGGCAAAACTAACTAAAATAAAATAAAATTATAGATTAAATGTCCTTAGTTTTCGTCTTTGTCAATGTCTTTCATAGAGCAAACGTTCAGCTGCATTTCATTTCCCTGCATCTCTCACTCATGCGTCTCTCTCACAGCATAAAATCTTATTTCCACCTCAAAAAAGTGCATTTAATTTCAAAATGTACTGGTCTGTCTTAAACAGTTACTTTCTTATTGCATTGGTTAATGTAAACTAACAATAACCTCCTACAAATACCAAAAACATGTCCTTGTTTATGTGAAACAATGATTAATCCAGATTTGATTCTACATGACTGATGCAAAATGCTTACAAAATAACAAATTGCTTTCTTATTGTTTTAAGAATGTCTAGCTAAAACAAAAATATCAGACATAGGCCTATCCTGATTATCAAGTCACAGATAGATTTAGCTGATTATACAACCTTGAATCACTTTCAGCTCAAAAAGTCAATTACTGTTGCTGATTTCGCTGTGATTTTTCCTATCATTTTAACAACATTACATTGTTCCACACACCGGACAGGAAGCCTCGGACATCCCGCAGGCCGGTCTATCGCACCCCGGTCGCGTCAATCCTCATACTTGCATTCTCAAGTTCAAGGGGCAGTGAATCAGCTCCATATAGGCAAAAGTTCACTTCAATAAGTGCATCCGTTTCATGTATTTAAAAAAGCACCTAAAATGGAATGTTATTCTATTTTTAAAGATAGCCGTTACATAAGATTGAAGGAATTCATGAATCATAACCTGCCAAAATAACCTGCGTTACCAGCAATGGTCGTTTTAACCGCTTGGTGGCTTTTTGTTAATTTTAAGTTCAATTCCTTCTAAAAGGCCAAATATTGATTCAAAACATCTAACATCTAACATTACATCTAACGTTGGTCGGCCTATATAGCAGGCCTAAATACTTACAATTGTCCATATAGAGTATGGCTAATCGTGATCTGGGCCACACACCTACACTCTGTTGCCTGCCGTCATGCATGCAGTGGCACGCATGGCCCACAGTTGGCTGACATGATGAATGCCAGTGCCGGCAACACGCCAGCAGTGCTGCCACATTTGGGCCAAGTCTGTTTGTTATGTGGGAAGTGGCTCAGATTGGATGCGAAAAAATCAGATCTCGTGTGGATTTTTGTGTTTACACGTGTGCAACTAATTCCGATCTGTGTCAGATGTGAGCAAAAGATCGGATTTTTTGTGCCAGTGTAAACGCAGCCTTAGGTATCCTAGGTACAACCAGAAGTCCAGAGTTTTGTGATATTAAAGAGCGTGAAGGATTGTAGGGCAATAGAAGATCAGTTAAGTACACAGGAACTAAACCATTTAGAGCCTTATAGGTCATTAGCTATACTTTATAATTGATACGGAACTTAATGGGTAACCAGTGTCGACCTAAACCACCGTAATGCCTGGCCTTGTATACCAGTATAATTTTGTAGTCGATCTAGGAGTATTTTATGATCTATAGTGTCGAACGCAGCACTGAGATCAAGTAACACTAGTATTGAGATACAGCCTTTGTCAGAAGCTAGAAGTAAGTCGTTTGTAATTTTAATGAGCGCAGTTTCTGTGCTATGATGAGATCTGAATCCTGACTGAAATTTTTCATAGATAGCGTTTTTTTGCAAGAAGCAGCACAATTGGACCGACAACCCCTTTTTCTAGTAATTTTAGACATAAATGGAAGATTTGAAATGGGTCTGTAATTTGCCAATACAATACTGATTGTGGATTCTTAATGAGAGGCTTAATAACTGCTAGCTTGAACTAGGGTGACCACCTGCTAATAAGCCCAAGGGGGGGGACAAGGGGTATGTTTCTGAGGGACAATGTGGGACACTGCCTGGCGAGGCGGTGACCCCACCCCACGGGCAGACTCATTGATAATGGTTTGGTGAACTTGCATATTAGTAAAGGCAGGCACAGGGAAAAAAAACTGTTCAGTGTTCTGGGGAGACCTTTAGGACTTTGGGGACACCTTTAGGGCTCAAAACCTTTTCACCAGCATCTGATAAGATACCTGAAAGATAAGAGACAGAATTAAAGCAACATTCATTTTTATGACAAGCTTCCAAATGTTTTTCCAGTATAGACAGAGGAGGGTAAACCCATCACCATCACAAGGTGACAAGTGACAACAATACAAAAAGGTGCCAAGATACAATCCTATGCAAAACAATGACATATTTTGACCTAAAAGGCTGCTGTTTCCTAAAAGTGACACATTTGCACCCCTGTAGACAGTCCACCAATGTTTAAAATCAATCAAACTTCATCTTAGACAAATGTGGTCTTACATAACTAGTTTTCTTACCTTCAGGTTTCTTCTTGAACTTGTATTTCTTGTTGGAGCGTACAGCATTGAGGAGAACCTTCTCTTTCACTACATAAGTGTAGAAGTCCTTGCAGCTGAATGTGAAGTTGCTCTTCACCTGGATTTATGATTTGATGAGGTTTACCGAACATCTGTTCCTTGTGTCCGTCCAGCATCCTGTCATCAGTGAAAAGACCCTCTCCACCGAAGCATTGGTGATTGGTACACTCAAGAGGAAAGAAGCTAATGCTGTCATGTTTGGTGTGTGTGTGTGTGCTTGAGTAAGGTGGCCCACTTCTCCACGACTGGAGCTCCAGACTGCACGATGGCCTGTTGGTGTGGCAGAATGACACAGTACTCATCATATAGCGCATCCATGTCCAACTTCTTGCTAAGCTGCAGGACCTCTACAGCTTCACAGAGATGGGAGAAGTTGAATGGGCTCTTTAGTGCCAGGCTAGCCACTTTCTTCTGGTAGTTGGAGTCTGAGAAGTCATAGCGCTGCTCCAGGTAGGTGAGAGAGGACTGGTAGAAGTTGCACATGTCCTCTCTGAGCACAGCTGCCTGTCTGTCTGGAAACTGCTGGAGGAGTACACCCGTCTGGGCTCCAAAGAAACCATCACTCTGTCGTTGCTGTAGCTTGGTTTTTAGGGTGAACATCATATCGTAGAGCTCACAGACAGTCCCATCTTCTCACTGCAGCACAGCACAGTGTCGTGGAAAATCTTCAGCGCATTGCTGAGGAAGGACAGGTAAACCTAAAAGAAGTAAGGAGAATCAATTATCCTGTGTGCTGGCACTGTTTGCATTATCATCATTTCTCTAATCCCTGTTTCATGTAATAATATTTAGATGAAAAAAAAAGTTGAGTGCAATTAAAATTAATTACCTGTAGATCAAGGGGGTTGCCCTCACCATCCTGGTCATCCTTGAACAGCCGCCATAGTGACTTTGGGCACTGGTCCTCTCCCAATGAGAGAAAGTAGTTCTTGATAGGAGCCCAGCTGTCATGAAGCCTCTTCACTGCAGGCCACAAGCTCAGCCATCTTGTGGGCACATGTCTAAGTAGGGACTGGTACTCTATCTCCACAAAGGTGTGAATTGACTTAAGTTCCTCAATGCGTTTGGCAGATGAGGAGAAGTGGCTAAAGGTCTTGTTGACGACATTTTCGATGTCGATATTTAGCCGATCTCCTGCGTGTTTTGCACTGTTGTGAATGATGTGGGCCACACAGTTTGCCTTCAAAATGCAATTGTTGTTCTCTTTCAGTTTCTGGAAGACAGAGTTGTATCTCCCGTAATTCAGACTAGCATTGTCAGCAGAATACGCAGATATCATGTCTAGTCCCAGTCCGTTTTCCTCCAGCTTGGTGACTATCTGGTTGTGGATCGCGGCAGATGTTTCATCACTGTCATCATAGAAATCAAGGACCTTCGTCTGTACTCCCAAGTCTGGCGTCCAGTAACGCACTGACAGTGGGAAGCGCTTGGTGGTCCCATGATTGGAGGCATCTGAAGCCACTGAGAAGAATGGTGTGTGGGCTGTGGAGACACACACACAGATGGGATGAACTTAAAAGAGATTCTCTAAAAACAGATTATTATAAAAAATACAAGATACTGCTTTACTGTTTTGATCATTATTGATTTTATATAAATATTATCTATAGAAATATTTATACCTTTTCAAAAATTATAGTTGCTTTTGTTTGTTTGGGAGATAAACGAATAGTGAAATGTTGCTCACAATCATGTAAGGATACACAGAGCCTGGTTTCACGAAGGCATGGATGAGCAGCATTATGTTAGTTAACGTTAGCTACTGATGCAATTTCAGTGAACTGAAGGAAAAGTTGACTTTTAACATACCAGTAGAAGAAGATGATTAGCTAACATTAGCTAGCTAACGTTAGACAAATAGCTAACACACAACAATGTTACATCCATGAACATAACTTTAACTTTACCTTTGGTTGTTGCCTCTCGTTGCTCATTCAGTGGTCTTCTGAGGACTTTTAAGCAATCTTCGACGGAGGCAGGGGCAAGCACATGCGTGACAATGGCTTCTGCCTTCGTCCGACCACAGGCCATCCTCTTGGCAATGTCCGAGTCCGGATAAATCGTTGGGGCTAGCTTTGTGCCACAATCTCCTGCTCGATATGATGTAGCGTGTTGGACAGTGTGATACACACTCGTCACCTCTGCAGCAGTCACTTTGTCAGCTAGAAAGTCGTTTTTAGGTCGGAGGAAAGCATCCATTGATTTGGATGTCTCTTTCTGTTGGACATGTTTCTTGTGAGTCTCTGTGAGTCTGTGTCGTTTGACATCGTATTCCCCTCCATGTCCGATTGAGAAGGATGTTTTGCAAAGGTCACAAAAAGCCCTCTCAACACCTTTCAGCCACAAATATTCATTTTCCCAGTTTTTATTGTACCCACACCTTCTCTTTTTAATTGATGATGGCGGTGCCTCAGACTCTTTCTCCATTTTTCGAATTGGAAAGCGCGCATCTAAAAGTTCCTTCCCATTGTGTCTGGTATGCACGTGCGTGCGCTGTCATGACAACCACGAAAAAGTTGACAACAACCTAGTCATCAGTTCAACTGAGGGGTGGGTGTGGCAACAGTAGCGTGCTGAACTATCAAGTAATGTTCGTTTGACTGCCTGGGGCTCGAGGATATAGAGCGACCAACTTTTTTTTTGAGCAAGCATTGATTATGCGTGACACGGTCTCAATTTGCGGGACGCATGAATTGGGCTTCAAACGCTGTGCGCGCACGCGCTACACGGGACGGGTGGTCACCCTAGCTTGAACGGTCTTGGGACATGACCTAGAGATAAAGACGAGTTGATAATATTGAGAAGAGGCTCTTCTGCTACAGGTAACAGTTCTTTCAGTAGTTTAGTGGGTATTGGATCTAATAAACATGTTGTTGGTTTAGACGCAGTGATAAGTTATTTAGCTCTTCCTGTCCTATAGTTGTAAAGCACTGCAACTGTTCTTGAGGGGTGTTCTTGAGGGGTGATGAGTCATTACTACTAAACTGCAATGAAATGTTTTGTTCTGGTGATGTCTGTTTATTTGTTAATCTAGCCACTGTACTAAACAAGAACCTTGGATTGTTTTGGTTATTTTCTATGAGTTTGCGGAGATGCTCGGCCCTGGCTGCTTTTAGAGTCTTTCTATAATGGGACGAGCTGTCTTTTCACGCGATTCTGAAGACCTCCAAACGAGTTTGTCTCCATTTGCGTTCTAGATTACGAGTTTCTCTTTTGATAGCGTGAACAAGTATTTGATAATACTGTTGTACCAAGGTACAGTATTTTTCTCTCTAACCTTTTTAATTCTCATCGGTGCAACAGTATCCAATGTACTAGTGAAAATGGTGCACATACTGCTAGTCGTTTCCTCGAGATCATTTGTGTGTTTAGGTACGATGAGCAGCTGAGACAGATCAGGCAGTTTATTTGTGAATTTATCTATAGTTGTCGGGAGAATTGTTCTGCCTAGTCGATATCTCGGCGCAATTTGACAAATATCATCAGTATGCAAGTTTCTATATTGGTAGGATTGATTCCATGTGATATAGTTAAATCTAGAGTATGTTTAAAACGGTGAGTGGGTCCAGTGATATTTTGTTTGACCCCAAAGGAGTTTAGTAAATCTGTAAACGCAGCCCCTAACGCATCATTTGTATTGTCTACATGTATGTTAAAATCTCCAACAATCAGTGCTTTATCAACGTTGACCAATAGGTCTGAGAGAAAGTCTGCAAACTCTTTTAGGAAATCAGCATAAGGCCTTGGAGGTCTATAAACGGTAGCTAAAGCAAGAGATAGTAGCGACTTTTTACTTATATCTGAGAGTGTAACATTTAGCATAAGAATTTCAAATGAATTAAATCTGTAATTTGTTTTCTGAGTAACGTTAAGAATATCTGTATAGATTGTTGCTACACAAGACTCATTAAGACCGAAATAATCATTTGGTTTAAGCCATGTTTCAGTAAGGCAAATTACATCAAGACTATTATCTGTGATCACTTCATTTATAATAACCGTCTTAGGTGTAAGTGATCTAATGTTTAGTAGCCCTAGCTTTAGAAATTGTTTTTGTTCAGTAATTTTGCGAATTTCTGGTTTGATCACGATCAGATTTTTTCTAGATCCTTTGTTTTTATTGTTAAACATCACTATTCAGGGAATAGACAGTTTCTATAGACTGTATTACATTCACATTTCTATCAATTAAATGGGCAGAACACAAACTGTGATTTGAGGTTTGACTTACTAGTCAAATTGTTGCATTTATAATTTTGTTCAGTGTATTTAGATGGTTGTCTAGCTGTCCCTAAGTTTCATTTCCCCTTTTCTTATTTTTGGACATGATTCAGACACACTGACTTGGGCACAAAGTTTGAGGACATTTAGGTTTCAAAAGCATATAAATTTTATTTCTGGAAGGAAAAAGAAATGTTAGTTATGATTAATTAAAAATTCCATCACAGGAGTAAGACCTGTGGCTCACTGATGAAGGGAGATTTGTGCGTACTCGGCCCAAGCTAGATACTGGCTCAAGGAGTTCTGGTGGTTATGGCAGAAGGTTAGGAAGAAACGGCCAACTTCCTGTACCTTCCTTTCTGTCTGTCCATTGGTTTGGGGGTGGTATCCAGAACGTAGGCTTACGGTCACATCAAGTAGTTTCATGAATGCCCTTCACACTCTGAAAATGAACTGATGTCCCCTGTCGGACATGACATCTTTGGGAAGCCCAAAGTATCTGAAGACATAGTTGAAAAGGAGCTCTGCAGTCTCCATAGCAGTGGGTAATCCCTTAAAGGAAACAAGACGACACAATTTAGAAAAACAATCCACAATTACCAGGATGCAAGTGTTACCTTGGGATGCAGGGAGATCAATGATAAAATCCACCCCTAGATGTGACTAAGGGCGATTTGAAACGGACAGAGGAAGAAGCTTGCCAGATGGTATATGGCAAGGTGTCTTCAAGATGGCGCAATCCGTACACCCACTCAAGAACCTTCTGACATCATGTGCAATATTGGGCCAACAGAAACGATCTTGTAGTAGTGAGAGGGTTTGATTGGCCAGTACCAACAGAGGAATGAGCATTTTGAATGAGTTGCGTACATTGGTTGTGTGGAATGTACTAACGATCTGGTGGGTAACCTGTCAGAGGATTCTCAGGGGCACTGGCTTGGACTTCCTCGGGATTCCACTGGATAGGACTGACAAAGAGACGGGAATCAAGGATAGATACTGGATGTTCGATGTTCTCATCGAGTGTGTGAAAAATGATCATGCATCAGCTCTTTCATTCTTAGAACCAGGATGATAGGCAATCTTGAAGTCAAATATGGTGAAGAATAATGGCCAGCAGGATTGGTGAGGGTTTAGATGTTTTGCATCATGGAGATATTGGAGGTTTTTGTGATCTGTCCATACTGTGAAAAGATGTTTAGCCCCTTCAAGTCAGCGCCTCAATTCTTCCAGAGCTAATTTGATGGCCAGAAGCTCACAGTTACTGATGTAATTCCTCTCTGCTGGGTTGAATTTGGAGGAGAAATAAGCATATGGATGGAGTTTGGGAGGCGTCCTCTGCTGCTGTGAATGCACCGCTCCTACACTGGTGGTAGAGGCGTCCACCTCCACGATTAATAGATCAGGATGAGTGAGGAGTGGTACAGAACAGAAAGCTTCTTTCAGGGTGCTGAAGGCAGCTTCAGCTTTAGAGGACCAGTACAGAGACTTGGGCTTCCACGGAGAAGAGAGGTGAGTGGATTGGTGATGGAGCTGTAGTTAAGGATGAAACGATGATAGAAGTTAAAGAATCCAAGGAATCTCTCTAGTTCTTTGATGGATCTTGGAATGGGCCAGTTGTGAGTAGCTTCCACCTTCCTCTCGTCCATAGATATTCCCTTCTTGTTGACGATGTAACTAACGAACTGGATTTCAGACTGGTGGAATTTACACTTTTCAGACTTGAGGAAGAGATTAAATTCCCGGAGGTTTTGGAGGACCTCCGCACGTGACGGCGATGTTCGGCCTGGCTCTGGGAGCAGATCAGGATATCGTCTATGTAGACCAGAACAGATTGATGGAGAAACTCTCAGAGCACCTCATAAATTAAATCCTGGAATACGGAGGGGGCGCTGACCAGGCCATACGGCATAACAGAGTAATCAAAGTGGCTAGTAGGGGTCACAAAAGCTGTCTTCCACTCGTCCCCCTCACGAATCCGGATGAGGTTGTACACGCTGCTGAGGTCCAACTTGGTGTAGATCTTCGCTCTGAGGAGATGTTCCAGAGCAGCTGGGATGAGAGGAAGGGGGTATCAGAACTTGACAGTGATCTTGTTGATGCCACGGTAGTCAATGCATGGCCGCAAGCCTCCGTCCTTCTTGGCCACGAAAAAGAAGCTGGAAGCCGCGGGGGGAGGTAGATGGTCTGATGCAACCCTGTTGTAAGGCCTCCTGAATATACACCTCCATGGCTTCATGCTTGGGGATGGTTAATGGATAGATTTTGCCTCTGGGTACTGATTCACCAGGAAGGAGATCAATCACGCAGTCCCATGGCCGGTGAGGTGGTAGTTGGGAAGCTCACTTGGGACAGAAGACATCTTGGAACTGGGAGTAGCATTTGGCAATATCCACAGATAACATTGATCGCTCCACTTTTTAATCTCACCAGTTTCCAAAGAGAGCTTAACCTTGGTCGCTGTAGGACAATGTTCTCCCAATGAAGAGCGGTACACCCAACAGAAGTGGTCCAACTCGAAACTGGATGTTGGTATTAATTAAGGGCTTCCCAGTTATGGATTGGGCTTTGTAGTGTCTTTCATTCAGGATCTTCGGTAATTTGAGCTGGCGGCAGAGGGCACTGGAGATGAAGTTCTCGACTGACCCAGAGTCAATGAGTGCAGTGACTGGATAGGACAGAAATAAATATTTGGTAGTTAATGGTGAAGAACTGACACAGTCTGCTTGAACAAAACTCACCAAAGGACGTGGAGGATGGATGGGGCATTCAAGGATGACATGCCCAGAAGCACCGCAATATAGACATAACCCCTGGGTCAGCCTTCTTCTGCGTTCAGCCATTGTTGACTCAATCTTCATTGGTTCTGGAGAATTGGATGACTCTGGCTGGCGCGAGCAGGTTGGAACATATGATGGGAGACTCTGATGGAGAGCTGGATAAACTTTAAGACTGCAGGAATCATCGTATGCAGCGAGCTGCAGTCACAGAGATGGTGTGAGCCCTTGTCTGTAGGTGGTGAGTAGAGCGCTCTCATTCCATACACTTGCTGCTGCTAATGTGGGAAACTTAAGGGCATAATCAGTAGCAGACAGTTTTCCTTGTTTGAGATGATACAGTTGATCACAAATGGAAGTATCACCAACAGGCTTACTGAAAACTGCCTGGAAGTAAGTCATGAAATCATTCACAGACTGTGTAGCAGGTCCGGATTGCTGCCAAATTGTCTCTGCCCATTGCAGTGCTCTTCCCGTTAACAAGGAGGTGATAAAAGTGATCTTTGCTCTCTGTGTGGAAAATCTCTGTGGCTGAATCTCGAGGGCCAGCAAGCATTGTAGCAGGAATCCATTGCACTACTCTGCCGCACTGGTGTCAAAAGTATTCACATTCAATACTCAAGTAGAAGTATAGATACTAGGGTTTAAAAATACTTCTGTAGAAGTTGAAGTATCAACTCAAGCTTTTTACTCAAGTAAAAGTGTAAAAGTACTGGTTTCAAATCTACTTAAAGTATAAAAGTAAAAGTAATGTAAGGAAAAAAATGCCATTAAGGACAAAAGCTTAGGCCGCGCCACAGGGGTCTATTGTGCTCTCCACCTCCTCAAAATGTCATAAATAACCTTTATTGGAATGTAAATGTACATCCAAGCTTAACTGCAGGAATCTGTGAGGGCAACGGACAAGAAAAATGCGGGTAGTTTGGTGTACCCGGGGCAGGCTTAGTAACAATCAGGGCTTGACATTAACACCCGCCAACCTGCCAAATGCGGGTAGTTTTCAGCTGTTTCAGTTCACACTGCACTCGTCTGTTGGAGTTTGTTGGATAGGTGTGATAACCGTGTTGGCGTTGGTCGGAGTCTGTTTTTACCAGACTGAACATGTTTAATCTGCGTTTGTTTGGTCGTGTGAGCATCCAACAAACGGCAACAAACTCTTGGTGCATTCCAAGCGGGATATATCACACTTTTCGGAGTGAAAACAATCATGGCTGCCATATTGAAGGGTTGTTCCAAACCGAAGTGTTCAAAACTGGTCACTTTAAAGGGTCCTTCGGAATGAAGGATTTCGAAGGGTACAACTGATGGACACTTTGGGCCCCCATGATCCTTTGCACAGGGAAGTTGTTTGTCGTCACAGAATGGGTACAGGAGGCTCAGAGCTAAATTTTACCTATAAATGTATGTATAATATTTTTCTATACTACTGTAATATTTATACGACTTAGATTTAGTACATTATTATGGTCAAAACGACATTGTACTTCAACAAAAATACTTTACAGCTTCCTTTATCAGTCCATTCAAATGTTTCAAATACATAGACACAATATACATTATGGTCCGATAAACCAAAAATAAATAAATAAACTGACGTTAAAAGAAAGGGTGCATCTTGCGCAATCTATCCTCCTTGACTGTCTCGTTAAGATGACGCTGAAGTGCATTCCAAAAAAAGAGTTTTTTGACCCCTACACCCTTCATCCCTTCGAAGCTCTCACTCTGGAGGGTAAACCCGTTGAAGGGATTAGGGCGTAGGGATGAGCCCTTCCGAATGGAACGCAGGGCCTGACGTAATCTGACCTGGCCACGAACCGTTGCCATGACGATGAGGCAAGTCCCCGGCAGAGACAGCTGTTTGATCGTGCCCACGCCTCACGCACACACAACAAAGCATTGGAAACGTGACATCAAAGCTTGTTCGTTATAAAAAATAAAATACAGTTTAAAAAAAAAAAAAAACATATAAAAGGTACAATAGTCCGTAGTGCAATCCGTGCCATTCAGCAAGAGCACTGCTCCACTTCACCGAAAAAGAGAGAGAGAGATAACACCATGAGAGCAACGCAGGTTTACCTTCAGTTTCATTTTAAATTAATTTGTTTTAGCTTGTTTAGCTACCTGGTTGTATATGACTATGCGTCACATAAATAAAAAGGGTCGTGCTAAAAAAAAGTTTAAAAACCGGTGTATACGCTAATTTATTCAAACATTTCTCTACCGAACTACCTAGCTTAATTTGCAGAGGATGAAGAGAAAGCACCCGTTTGATAGCCTAAATGAGCCAGTAGTAGAGAAATAATAACTTTTAAGAAATAATATTTTTTTGAGTAACGACCCCCAACACTGTAGTCCTTGCTGGAGTGTGACGTGATTTGTGACATGTGAAGGTGCGATGGATCGCGTACAAACCAATAGTGTGTCAGAATGGTATATATTTATTCTCATCCAACCACAATCAAATTCACTCTATCCAGATGGCACGGTTTATCTGGATAGTTGTTTTTTTTGTTTTGTTTTTTTCAAGCCGGCATGAAAACAAGCCGACATGAAATAGGAGTAACGAGGCTATTTTTAAAATGTAAGGAGTAGAAAGTACAGATAATTGCATGAAAATGTAAGTAGTAGAAGTAAAAAGTCGTCTGAAAAATAATTACTCCAGTAAAGTATAGATACCCGAAATTTCTACTTAAGTAAGGTAACGAAGTATTTGTACTTCGTTACTTGACACCTCTGCTCTGCCGAGCCAGAGTAGGGCGCCGGGTTGGCCATTGGACTTGCGACTACGGCAGGTCGCGAAGAAGTGATTGGTGCAGAGACTGGTGTGGTGGTGGATGGATTGATGAGTGAGCGAAGGAGATCCACTAGCTCTTGAAATGGGTCCAATTGTGAAGTACTTATGCTACTATGCTGTTTGTTGTGGTCTAGTCTTCTGTCAGGATACACAGACCAGAGAGATGGTAAGTATAATTAAAGACAAGCTTTACTGAACGCAGCAGTTAGGATATGGAGATGGATGAACTGGTTTGTATTGACAAATCAGCAGGAGGATAACAGACAGGTAAGTTGCCACACACACACACACACACACACACACACACACACACACACACACACGTGTACAGTCACTGATGGATATATAACAAACACTTTCCTTTCTTTCTTTGCAGGACGAACACACGGTACTTGTAAGAGGACACAGAACTCGAGACTGGAGAATGGAGACTTGGGTGAGGAGACGAATAGCAGGTAAGAATTCTTCAAGTGAGTAACAATAGAGGAGAAATTTCCCTGTATGATGGGACGGAAAATAAGATGATGCAGTGTCAAGACGTTAATAATGTGCACGCGCTTGGTCCAAATTCAAAAAGACAGTTATTACAGCGAACATTTAAGTTAAGTTTTATTATAAATAATATTTATGTAATTAATAATTTATGTTATGTTAGTTTTTTCCTATAAAACATAAACTGTTATTAGCCTAGAACTGCTGTTTTCCACAAAATGCAGCACGATCACTGATCAGGATTTGAACACACCTCCTTGCACTATAATAAACACAAAAAAAAAAAACACCACAAGACCATCCCTGCAAACAAGCCTGCACTGGCCCTTTACGGGCCCACTTAGGGCTAGCGTAAGGGCCCCAAGCAGGCTGCCAGCGCAGGGCCCCTGAGAATTTGCTCATTGGCAAAACGTTGGCCCCTTAGCACTGGCCTTGCATGGGCAGCTCTCACTTAGCCCCAGGAATCCCTCACTGGGCCCACACAGGGCCCGCATTAATAATCTACAACAATAAATCTGGCAGCACAGTGTGCCAAATGTTACCATTAATGAAAATAACAGTTAACAATTAAAGATCGTTAAAAAAGTAATGGTCAATGACTGGCAGAAGCATCTGCCAAACCAAAAATATTCTAAATCATACTCTGCAAAATGTAAATCTCTTTGAATCTGACAACTGCATGATGACTGAATCATCAATAATAATCAATTTCATCTGACCAGAATTTCTCTTGCAATTTTTGCTATAACAAATGTGCTTCAGAAACACACAATAATAGCAGCCAGAGAAAAATTAAAGTTAGGAAGTCAAGGGTCAAGAGCCCATCTAAAGCAAGTGCTAACCTCCATAACAGTGACTTCAAACTTTACTATTTTCAATAAAACATCAACATCTAAAAGATTTGTATGAAAGAAATAGTCAAGCTGGATTGTAATAAGTGAAGATGCTGAGATCTAGACAAATATGTTAGTGTTTAATGTTCTGTTGCTGCCAGTCATGTGACAGTGTTTTCAGCTTATTTAAATAACGAGATTTTACATAAATTTTATGGTTTTTGTTTGGCAGCCGTTGCTGTCAGTCATTTGACCGTTTTATCATATAACTGTTTTGCTATTGTAATAATTACAGATTATTTTTGTAATCTTTTCATATATTTGCATGTAATTTAAGAAAACAGTATTTTTTCTGTATAAAAAATGTGAATGACTGTCATTTGTCATTAACTTTTATTCCATCTGCGCAGAGTTATAAATGGAAGATCCGACTGAATTTCACATTTAATTTTAAAAAGCAGATAAACAGAGCATGGGAAATGAAAGTGGGCTGCCTACACAAAACCTGAATGGGTCCAAAGTTACAAGAGTTGCTCTGGGCCCAAACAGGCTGGCCCACACTGGGCAATCGAGGGCTTAATGTGGGCAGTCCGCTATTGCGGGTGGCTCACAGAGATCCCGCAGTGAGCCCAAAGCTGTGGGCCTCCCCTGGGCAAGCCAGCATGGGCCCCACAGGTGCATGTTTGCAGGGATCATATCTCCCAGTGATTGCCAGAAATGTCACCTAAAAAATAAATAAATAAAACTAGATGCAATGACGCTGATAATTTTTACCGTTATGAAGTCAGACGAGTGAAGTCAGACGGACACGCTAGGCTACTGCTGGAAAAGGGAATTTCTGGGCATTTTGCGGAAAGTCTATTCATAGTCGAGTGGTAGAGCGTTGACCAACAATGATAGTGATGCGGGTTCAAATCCCGAACAAATATCAACAAACAGTGGTTATGTTAAAAAAACAACAACAACAAAAAAAACACTTTTGGGGTTTGCTATACAGAAAGAGTTTTTAAAAACTGGGCTGTGATGATCCCAGGATCCCTGTGGGATTTAATTGATATAAAAATGTTGTTCATGGCGACAAAGAACATGAGTGTGAAGTTTGTACCATTTTGTTTTGTTCAGAAAAAGCTGGCCTAGTAAAACAAAGTAGCTAAATCATCTGATCAAGCAAAACATCTTTTTCTATTTTAATTCTTCAATCATTGAAATCAGGGGTGGTTCTAGGCCGTTTTTAGGTGAGCTTTAGCCCCCCCTATCTGTCTCTCAGCCCCCCTAAAACTATAATCACCTATCTGAATAATCGCACTAGTGCTACTTCCTCAAGAAAGGTTATCATTTTCACGTGTTTTTAAGTCTTGTCAGTTTAAACATTCAAGTGATTTTAAGCCATTCAATAAAAAGACACTGTGAAAGAAAACGATACTCGTTACTAATGTAAACTCGGTTCTCTGAGATAACGGGAACGAGTATTGCGTCGAAGATGCTATGGGGAAAACTCATTTTTCTCCGATTTTGAAGCTTATGTAAAATTTAACAATGCAGTGCAACTGCACAAGCCAGACGCCAAGCAGGGCTCTGCACGAGCTGATGTTCTGGGCAGAGTTTCCCAAAAGCATCATAAGCTTAAGCTGATAGTAGCTCCATTGAAACCAATGGAGCTACGATCAACTTAGGCTTACGATGCTTTTGGGAAACGCTACCCTGGTGAGTTGGAACTGCATGAGCCTATGGCGATGCAGCGTAAGTCCACGAACCCAAGGTGCACTTCACGCCGTGGCGGACATGGTGCCCACCAGAATGGGTGGGGCATCTGCCTATATAAGCGGCTCACTTCGCCATAGGAATCAGGTTTAATAGACTGAAGCGACCATCGACCAGTCGTGGATGGGGAGCGCCCCGTATTCCAACAGCTCTTGCAGAAAGGACAGCACCAGCGGTACGTCGCATGAAGTCGGGTCTTCGTTTCTGTTTGCAAACCAGTTGGAAAAGATAGACCACTTGAGGGCATAGAGGCATCTTGTGGACGGGGATCTAGCCTCAGAGATGGTGTTTAGGACTCTCGCAGGGAGGTCCTGGGAAAGGAGATCTTTCCTCAGGGGAATCAGCCATGAGGCTGCTGCAAGCAACTGCATCAACTTGGGGAACCCAGGTTGGGTTCACCCGAGAGGAGCCACTGGAAGGGCCATGCGTCTGTCTTTTAAGACTCGTTTGATGACCTGAGGGAGCAGCATGACCGGGGGAAAAGCATAAGAGGGAGGCTGGGCCAATTGTGGGCCAGCACATCCCCATCCTATGAAAAGAAGATATGGCAGTGAGAGCTATCATGAGGCGAAGAGGTCAACCTCTGCTCTCCTTCGCTTGATATTCTGACAATGTTTACATTGTATTTTTGCTGAAATACAAAAACCTTTCTGGTTATAAAGACAGTGATGTGGTTTATTTTGTGCTCAATGCTGCAAGTTTTTCATCAGCTGTCACGTTAGAAATATCCAGCAAATCCATTTGCTGTATCTAATTCATTTTTTAAAAGGTGCCATCGAATTGAAAATTGAATTTACCTCGGCATAGTTGAATAACAAGAGTTCAGTACATGGAAATGACATACAGTGAGTCTCAAACTCCATTGTTTCCTCCTTCTAATATAAACCTCATTTGTTTAAAAGACCTCAGAAGAACAGGCGAATCTCAACATAACACCGACTGTTACGTAACAGTCGGGGTGTACGCCCCCAATATTTGCATATGCCAGCCCATGTTCCCAACATTATGAAAGGCATTACACAAGGGCAGCCAGTATTAACGTCTGGATGTGCACAGCCAAATCATCAGACTAGGAAAGCAAGCAAGGACAATAGCAAAAAATGGAAGATGGAGCGATAATAACTGACATGATCCATGATATCATGATATTCTTAGTGATATTTGTAAATTGTCTTTCTAAATGTTTCGTTAGCATGTTGCTAATGTACTGTTAAATGTGGTTAAAGTTACCATCGTTTATTACTGTATTCACGGAGACGAGAGCCGTCGCTATTTTCATTTTTAAACATTTGCAGTCTGTATAATGCATAAACACAACTTCATTCTTTATAAATCTCTCCAACAGTGTAGCATGAGCCGTTAGCCACGGAGCACTATCAAACTCATTCAGAATCAAATGTAAACATCCAAATAAACACTGTACTTACGCGATTAGACATGCTGCATGATGAACACTTTGTAAAGATTCATTTTGAGGGTTATATTAGCTGTGTAAACTTTGTTTATGCAATGATAGAGTCAAGAGCTCTGGGGGGGCAGAGAGCGCGAGCAATTAAAGGGGCAGCAGCCCTGAATCGGCGCATTTCTAATTATGCCCCAAAATAGGCAGTTAAAAAAATTATTTTTAAAAAAATCTATGGGGTATTTTGAGCTGAAACTTCACAGACACATTCAGGGGACACCTTAGACTTATATTACATCTTGTAAAAATACGTTCGATGGCACCTTTAAAAAGTTAAAAAGTTTACGTTCTTTATTGTAGTACTGTTATTCATTGTACTATAACGTTTTCTCTCCAGTGAATGATATGATGTAATCCAAAAACACTGTCTCTGGTCGTCTCGCTTCTGGTCTGTGCACGTTCGTGTTTTGGAGGAGGCGTGGCTTTGGACGGCGATTTGCAGGAAGGATGGGATGTCTACTTTCAATTCTAGCAGGCTAAAGTTATCATTTTCCCAGAACACCTACTGCACCTTTAACTAAATAACTTCTGTAGCTTTTATAGTATCTGTGTATATTTACTTCATACAGTAATACAGTTTTCACAAGTAGGCCAAATGTAAAGTGTTTAATTTGTATCTTTTTTTACTGTTGTATTTATTTGTGCTATTGCTTGTAATTTGAGAATTCTGAAATTTCACTGGTATCTAAAATGTTGGTATCAATCGTAAGGTTACGGTCAAAAACAACGAAAGCAATAACTTTATTAATTTATTTGTTTAGGCAAAAATGTTTTGGCAATGCAAATAATCTAAAAATAAAAAGTCTGCAGCGTAAGTGCACGAACCCAAGGGTGCGCGCTTCATGGCGGGCATGGTGCCCACCAGAATGGGTGGGGCATCTGCCTATATAAGCGGCCTATATAAACTGAGTCCATATTTTTGTTTTTTAGATAGTTAATAATGATACTTGTTAATAATGATATGATGACAGTTTTCTGTTAGTCAAAACAGTAGCCTACATGTGTACCAATTTGAAGTGTACTGCAGAAAGACTTGTATCATCAGTATATCCTTTAAAATCTTTTGTATTGACTTAGTACCAATTTAAGTACCGGTAGGCTTTTTTGACTTTCTGTGGTGCTGATTTAAATAGGCACCATTCAGGCAATTGTCTCTTGCTACAGATTCTCACTGAGGCCTAAGCTCCCCTGAAGATCAAATCCTAGAACCACCTCTGCTATATAGTAATATAGTGGTGCCGATTTAAAGAGGCACCATTTAGGTGATGTCCTCTTGCTACAGATTCTCATTGAGAGCTTAGCTCCCCTGAAGATCAAATCTTAGAACCGCCCCTGTGCTGAACACTTCTGAAACAAACTAACCCTGGAACAGAACCTGCTTCGGAGTAGGTTATGTTCAGAAAGTAAGTTGCTATGGCTACTTACAGTGCTCAGTGTAAATGAGTACACCCCCTTTGAAAAGTAACATTTTAAACAATATCTCAATGAACACAAAAACAATTTCCAAAATGTTGACAAGACTAAGTTTAATATAACATCTGTTTAACTTATAACATTAAAGTAATTTTAATAATATAACTTAGATTACACATTTTTCAGTTTTACTCAAATTAGGGTGATGCAAAAATGAGTACACCCCACAACAAAAACTACTACATCTAGTACTTTGTTTGGCCTACATGATTTTTAATGACAGCACCAAGTCTTCTAGGCATGGAATGAACAAGTTGGCGACATTTTGCAACATTCTTTTTTTTTTTTTTTGTAACATCCATTCTTCAAGAATGACCTCTTTTAGAGACTGGATGCTGGATGGAGAGTGAACTTATCTCTTCAGAATTACCCATAGGTGTTTGACTGGGTTCAGATCAGGAGCCACTGAATCACTTTCACTCTGTTCTTCTTCAGAAATCCAACAGTGGCCTTAGATGTGTGGTTTAGGATCATTGTCATGTTGGAAAAGTGCACAACGACCAAGGGCACAGATTGATGGTAGCATCTTCTCTTTCAGTATAAGGACACTGCCACCACCATGTTTCACTGTAGGCACCATGCATTTTTCTTTGTATTCCTCACCTTTGCGACGCCATACAGTTTTGAAGCCATCAGTTCCAAAAACTTTTATCTTAGTCTCATCACTCCAGAGTATAGAGTCCCAGTAGTCTTCATCTTTGTCAGCATAGGCCCTGGCAAAATCTAGGTGGGCTTTTTGTGCCTGGGCTTTAGGAAAGGCTTCTTTTGTGGACGGCACCCATGCATGCCATTCCTCTGCAGTGTACGCCGTATTGTGTCACAGGAAATAGTCACCCATTTGGCTTTCTACTTCTTTAGATAACTGCAGTGAACTTGCATGCCGATTTTCTTTAACCTTTCTCATCAGATGAGAGCAGTTCCATCTTTTTTTAAATTTTTGTACCACTTTTTCTACAGTATTCTGATTAGTAAAGCTTCGCTGATCTTCTTGTAGCCTTCATCTTACCGGTGTAAAGAAATTATTTTATTTCTCAGGTCTTGTGACATTTCTCTTCCATGTGATGCCATTCCTGACAGCATGAAATGGGAAGGGGTTTAACACCCTTTTATAGTCAACTGTCTGCTGGACACCTGTGTAATGAATAATTAGACTCACCTATGGTTGAATTCTTGTTAAATTAGACATTTAGCTTTGCTCCAGAGACATTCAGTGGGGTGTACTCATTTTTGCATCACACTAATTTGAGTAAAACTGAAAATTTTGTTCTCTAAGTTATATTATTATCCTTACTTTCATGTTATAAGTTAAACAGATGTTTTATAAAACATACCTTGGTATGTCACATAACCTGCTTTCTGGAATACCTCCCTGACCTAATTAGTCAACTAGTTACCCAATCATCCAATAAACAAAAAATAAATAAATACAATTAACTGAATAGTAAACTACAAAATAGTCACCAGTATATACAAAAAATTAACAATTGATAGAAAAGTAAACTTAAAAATAGTAAGCAATATATAAAAAACAATTCACAAAAAGGTTTGAGATCAGACTCCAAATTGAGACCTTTTGGAGAAAGAGTATTCAATGTATAACAACTGAACAAGTGAAAGTACCCAGTACTTTCAAAGAACAAACCCGATTCCAAAAAGTTGGGACACTGTACAAATTGGGAATAAAAAAGGAATGCAATGATGTGGAAGTTTCAAATTTCAATATTTTATTCAGAATACAACATAGATGACATATCAAATGTTTAAACTGAGAAAATGTATCATTTTAAGGGAAAAATAAGTTGATTTTAAATTTCATGGCATCAACACATCTCAAAAAAGTTGGGACTAGGCCATGTTTACCACTGTGTGGCATCCCCTCTTCTTTTTATAACAGTCTACAAACGTCTGGGGACTGAGGAGACAAGTTGCTCAAGTTTAGGAATAGGAATGTTGGCCCATTCTTGTCTAATACAGGCTTCTAGTTGCTCAACTGTCTTAGGTCTTCTTTGTCGCATCTTCCTTTTATGATGCACCAAATGTTTTCTATGGGTGAAAGATCTGGACTGCAGGCTGGGCATTTCAGTACCCGGGTCCTTCTTATACGCAGCCATGATGTTGTAATTGATGCAGTATGTGGTCTGGCATTGTCATGTTGGAAAATGCAAGGTCTTCCCTGAAAGAGACGACGTCTGGATGGGAGCATATGTTGTTTTAGAACTTGGATATACCTTTCAGCATTGATGGTGCCTTTCTAGATGTGTAAGCTGCCCATGCCACACGCACTCAGACAACCCCATACCATCAGAGATGCAGGCTTCTGAACTGAGCGCTGATAACAACTTGGGTTGTCCTTGTCCTCTTTAGTCCGGATGACATAGCGTCCCAGTTTTCCAAAAAGAACTTCAAATTTTGATTCGTCTGACCACAGAACAGTTTTCCACTTTGCCACAGTCCATTTTAAATGAGCCTTGGCCCAGAGAAAACGCCTGCGCTTCTGGATCATGTTTAGATATGGCTTCTTTTTTGACCTATAGAGTTTTAGCCAGCAACGGTGATTTCCATTACAGTAGCATTCCTGTATGTGATGCAGTGTCTAAGGGCCCGAAGATCACGGGCATCCAGTGTGGTTTTCCGGCCTTGACCCTTACGCACAGAGATTGTTCCAGATTCTCTGAATCTTTGGATGATATTATGCACTGTAGATGATAATAACTTCAAACTCTTTGCAATTTTTCTCTGAGAAACTCCTTTCTGATATTGCTCCACTATTTTTTGCCGCTGCATTGGGGGAATTGGTGATCCTCTGCCCATCTTGACTTCTGAGAGACACTGCCACTCTGAGAGGCTCTTTTTATACCCAGTCATATTGCCAATTGACCTAATAAGTGGCAAATTGGTCCTCCAGCTGTTCCTTATGTACATTTAATTTTTCCGGCCTCTTATTTCTACCTGTCCCAACTTTTTTAGAATGTGTAGCTCTCATGAAATCCAAAATGAGCCAATATTTGGCATGACATTTCAAAATGTCTCACTTTCAACATTTGATGTTATCTATATTCTATTGTGAATAAAATATGTTTATGAGATTTGTAAATTATTGCATTCCTTTTTTATTCACAATTTGTACAGTGTCCCAACTTTTTTGGAATCGGGTTTGTACTTTCACTTGTTCAATGCCTAAATATCAAAGAGTTGACAAAATGTGTATAAAATAGTGCTTTTTTCTGTAATTAATCGTGATTAAGGTCAAAGTCACTTATTTATATAGCACCTTAGAACAACATTACTGCTGACCAAGGTGTTTCACAATAAAAAGATAAGTCATACAAAAAATACAGAGTATAAAAAATTAAATCAACAATTTCAACCATAAATCCAAATCAAGACTAAGAGTTTAACTCACTAAGACTAACATATATTAAAATTATGAATAGGCCTGAGAAAAAAGATAAGTTTTCAGAGATGACTTAAATGTAGATAAAGAGGAGGATAACCTAGCAGATTGAGGTAGCGAATTCCACAGTTTAGGTGCAATTCCAGAAAAGGCTCTGTCACCTCTAGATTTTAAGTGAGACAATGGGACAGTTAATAGTTTGTCAGAGGATGATCTAAGATATCTTCGGGGAGAGTATATGAGATATAAACTGGAGCCAGACCGTGCAAGGCTTTAAATACAAAAGTTAAAACCTTGTAATCAATTCTGAATTTGACTGGTAGCCAATGTAAATGTACTGAAATAGGGGTGATATGCTCACACTTTTTCTTCCCCATCAAGAAGCAAGCTGCAGCATTTTGAACCAGTTGCAAACGTAATAGGGAATACTGGTTGATACCAGCATATAGAGCATTGCAATAACCAAGCCTTGTTGAAATGAAGGCATGACTGACTGTCTCTAGGTCACTAAAAGATAGTAAAGATTTAAATATCCGCAAACCCCTAAGCTGGAAACAACAGAGTTTATTTGCTTGTTGAATTTTAACTCTGAATTAACAACAACACCCAGGTTCTTTACATTAGTGCAGATATTTGCTTGCAGAGGTCCTAAACTAGAGGTCAGGCTATCTACCAAATGGGGGAGCCAAATAAAATTACTTCAGACTTGTTTTCATTTAACTGAAGAAAACTATCACTCATCCAACTTTTTAACAAATCAGATAAGGACTTTGACATAGGTTTTATTGACATGTACAACTGGGTATCATTTGCATAAATGTGGAACCTTGTGAAATTCAAAAATGTAACAAAGAGGGAGCATATGTAAGGAAAATAAAATCTGGCCCAAAATGGAGCCCTGCGGCACCCCACCCATAACAGAAGCAGGCGATGAATGAAACTGACCTATCTCCACAGAGAAGCTCCTCTCATTAAAATAGGATTCAAACCACTCTAAGGCTGAATCACAGATACCAACCTCGGTTTTTAACCTGTCTAAAAGAATGCAGTGGTCCACTGTATCAAACCAAATCAAACCAAATCATCCAACAATAACAAAACTGCACAATTTACAGAATCCACAAATAGTAACAGTCGTTAACCACTCTTAACAAGGCCAATTCAGTGCTATGCTTAGATCTAAAACCAGACCGAAAAGGATCCACTCTATTATTCCCAATTAAGAAAGAGGATAACTGATTTAAAACAGCTTTCTCCAATACAATATTATCTCCAATAATAAGAATGGCAGTTTTGAAATAGGTCTTCTCTAAGATCAGATGGATCCAGATTTGCTTTTTTAAAGGGGTAATTCACAGTTTTTTTTTCTACGCTTGATTGTGTTTATGGGGCACAGTTTAACATGTCTTAATTCTTCGTTTTTAAAAAACGCTGTATTTTTCATATATTTTACTAGTGATCGACCGATATTGATTTTTTAGAACCGATACCGATAATTTGTGTGTTCATGTGCCCGATAACTGATATGCAGAACCGATATTTGTTTACTGTTAGACTTCTGTTTTTGACATGATTACAACTGAACTGAACAAACCATTTTATTTATTACAGATTACTCCCTCCTTGCATAGAAAACAAAACAAATCTTATTTATACACCAATAAATAGAGGGGTCTGAAAGTGCAAAAAAATGAAAAAGTGCACTCTTAATAAACTGTTTTTGTTGAAAATTAGTAGTCTTTCATGTTAATTTTAATCTTCATATTACCAAAAATAATTGTATTATAAAAAGCATCAGCAGCAACACTAATCTTAACAATAAGCAAAATAAATGTACAATGTCTAATGTTTTCAAATGGAGAAAATAAATACAGGAGTCATATCAACTTTGCAGAAATGTAATACTTAATTTTAAACTACAGTTTTAGTAGATTTATAAGCTGTTTAATAGGCTAAAGTAAAGAGTGAAGAATAATTCACTGGATAATGTTAAATAAGTTAAAATTCTCTTGAATATTGGAATATATTAAGACAAACCAAACATCGTATTTTATTGCATTTCTCAACTGGTATGTTATATTAAAATTATTAATAATGTTTTGGTCATTCTAGATTATGAAATATCTGCTGACAAAGCTCTGTTTATCTATGTATTTAAACAGAACTATACTTAAACTGCGATCGCTTGAGGAGATAATAAATAATTAATTTCTGTAGAGTTGTGTTTACTTGGATGTTTATTAGCGAATGAATGGTTATATAGTAAATGTTTATATAATTACAGTGTTTTAAACAAGTGAATCTTGTTACATGCGGTGGCCATGCTGGAGGAGCATTTCCTAAGCAAAAACCCGCTGTCACAGACACGTCAGGTTCCAACGTCCACCAATCACAGCGCACACCTTCCCCAGAGTACTGATTACCGCCACCTGCACCTCATCACCTCACTCATCAGCAGCACCATAAAGAGCACACGCACACAGCACTCCAGGTCCGGTCTCGTTCGCATATACCTGTGTTAATGCTTACCTCAAGGACTCCTCTCTTCATACCTACCAGTCTCCAGCGTGTCTCCTTCCCTCTGTGTGCCTCGTCTACTGTGTGTGTGTGCTTCAGCTAGCTCCAGTCACCTCCAGCGATCTCCAAGCTCCAGCGTATCCATTCATCTCCGCATCTGAAAGAAAAGGACAGTATCTATCTCCATTATTATCATCGTAACATCCATTGACTCACCTCTGCTTACCTATTGAATGCTCCTTGCTCTACTGGTGTCAATAAAAGCCAAGTTACCTGTTTACATCTGTGTCTGCCTCCTGTGTACCATAACAGAAGACCGGACCAACACCGCAGACCCAGTATGAGCCCTCCGAATCCATTCCAGGCCTTGGTGGATGCACTTCGGCGAACCCTCACCACCAATCCACCGCCACCATCTCCATTCACTTCTCCCTCACCTGCACCAGCGAACACCACCGCCAGCACCACAGGACCTTCTTCACCGCCGCCGTACGCCAGTCCCATGGCCAAACCGGCGCCCTACTCAGGATCGGCGGAGGATTGCAGCGGATTCCTGCTGCAATGCGAACTGGTCCTGGAGATGCAGCTGCACCTGTACCCGAGTGAAACTTCTAAAATCGCCTTCATCATCTCAGTTAAGCGGCAAAGCATTGAAATGGGCTGATTCCATCTGGTCACAACATGGTGCCATAACACAGTCCTATCTGGCGTTTATTTCCCACTTCCGGGAGGTGTTCGGAAAACCGATTACAGATTCGTCTGCTGGTGAGAAACTCTACAATTTAAAACAAGGATCAATGTCTATTTATGATTATGCTTTGCAATTCAGAACGCTTGCTGCAGTTAGCGGATGGAACGAACAAGCTCTCATCACTACATATCGTCAAGGATTGGAACCTCGGGTACGGCTGCATCTCGCTGCATGCGAGGACTCCATCGGGCTTTGAGAAGTTCATCCAGCTCTCCATTCGTTGTGCCACTTGCATGCAGGCGTGCCTCCAAGAGCACCAGGACCCATCTCTTCCCAACATGCTCCTCTGCCGATCCGAACCCGTCAGCTCCCCAGAACCAGCCAACGAATCAATGGACGTAGAAAACTCCCGTTTGTCTCCCACTGAGCACCGCCGTCGGCTGACCCTGAACTTATGTTTGTACTGTGGCGCTCCTGGGCATGTGATTGCGGCATGCCCCACACAACCTCCTCGACCCATGGTGAGTGCCATCATTCCTTCTACTCATAAGATGAAACCACTCACCACTGTCGTCAATCTTACTGCCGCTGATATCTCCCTTACAGTGGTCGCGCTCCTCGATTCAGGGTCAGCTGGCAACTTCGTCTCTGGCGCCCTCTGCCGGCAGCTACGTCTCAAGACCTCTCCGTCTCCAACGATCTACCAGATCAATTCCATAACAGGCAAGCCTCTCAGCCGCAAGAGTGTTCATACAGTGGCAGGACCCCTCAAGCTTCAAGTCGGTCTACTTCATCAGGAAGAATTACATTTGCTGGTTCTGGAGGATTCCACCGCTGACGTGGTTCTAGGGCGCCCCTGGTTGGAGCAGCACAACCCGACCATCTCCTGGAAGACGGGCGAAATCCTGAAGTGGGGCGACACCTGTTTCTCTCGCTGTCTAACTGAAATTCCTGTGCCATTTTCTCCATCTTCTGATCTCTCCCTCTGTGCAACTTCCATCGAGAGTCCAGTTGAACAACGCTCCATCGACATCCCCAAGTGTTACGCCCCCTTCAGCGATGTCTTCTGCCCGCAGAAGGCTTCCAAGCTGCCTCCACATCGGCCACGGGACTGTGCCATCGACCTGCTTCCGGGTGAACCAGTGCCGAAGGGTAAGATCTACCCATTATCCATCCCGGAGGAGAAGGCCATGGAGGATTACATCAAGGAAGCCCTAGCCCAAGGATACATCAGGCCGTCTACTTCCCCTGCTGCTTCCAGTTTCTTCTTTGTGGCTAAAAAGGACGGAGGCTTACGGCCATGCATAGACTATCGCTCACTCAATAAAATCACCGTCAAGTTCAGGTATCCCCTTCCTCTCGTCCCAGCGGCCCTGGAACATCTCCGTGGTGCCACTGTGTTTACGAAGCTGGACCTCCGCAGCGCGTACAACCTCATCCGGATACGTAAGGGGGACGAGTGGAAGACCGCCTTCATCACCCCTACAGGGCACTACGAATACCTTGTCATGCCGTATGGCCTGGTCAACGCCCCCTCCGTATTCCAGGACTTCATACATGAGGTGCTCCGGGGAGTTCCTCAACCGCTTCGTCCTAGTCTACATCGATGATATACTCATCTACTCCCGGAGCCAGGCCGAACATCGCCGACACGTTGCGGAGGTCCTCACCCGTCTACGCCAGTTCCATCTATTCCTCAAAGCAGAAAAGTGTTCCTTCCATTAACCCACCGTCTCATTCCTCGGATACATCATAGACCACAGTGGCATCCGGATGGACGAGAGGAAGGTGGAATCCATCACCAACTGGCCAGAACCCACTACCATCAAAGAACTGCAACGCTTCCTTGGATTCTCTAATTTCTACCGTCGATTCATCAAAGACTACAGCTCCATCACCCATCCACTCACCAGCCTTCTTCGTAACAAGCCCAAGTCTCTGTCCTGGAACCCAGCAGCCACCAACGCGTTCAACCGCCTCAAAGAAGCCTTCACCACCGCTCCCTTGCTCGTTCATCCCGATCCAGAACAACCCTTCATCGTAGAGGTAGACGCCTCTACCACCGGAGTGGGAGCGGTGTTGTCGCAGCAGCAGGGGACGCCAAATAGACTCCATCCATACGCCTTCTTCTCCAGCAAGCTCAGCCCGGCGGAAGTCAACTACTCCATCGGGTGACAGGGAACTCCTAGCTGTAAAGCTTGCCTTGGAAGAGTGGAGGCATTGGCTGGAGGGAGCCAAACATGCGTTCCTGGTGCTAACCGACCACAAAAACCTGGAGTATCTTCGTTCTGCAAAGAGATTAAATCCAAGACAAGCCCGTTGGGCCATGTTCTTCTCCCGATTCAACTACACCATCTCCTATCGTCCAGGCTCAAAGAACATAAAAGCCGACGCTCTCTCTCGTCTCCATGCTCCAGAAGAAAAGATAGAAGAACCCGAGCCTATCATCCCGAGCTCACTCATCGTAAGCCCCATCACTTGGTCAGAGGAGACCATTCCCTCCTCCAATGCCTCCACAATTCCTCCGCCGGGCTGTCCACCCGGCTTGCTCTACATCACCCGGACACGACGCACTCAAACCATCCACTCCGCTCACACGTCACTAGGCACTGGTCACCCGGGGGTCAATGAAACCCTCTCGTTGCTGAAAGAACGCTTCTGGTGGCCAGGGATGGCATCTGATGTCAGAAGGTACGTGCAGGGCTGTCTGGAGTGCGCCATCTCCAAGAGTCCTCGTCATCTGCCAGCTGGGAAACTCCTTCCTCTGCCCGTTCCCAACCGACCATGGTCACACCTAGGAGTGGACTTCATCACAGACCTCCCTGTTTCTGATGGAAATACCTGCATCCTAGTCATCGTAGACCGTTTCTCCAAATCCTGTCGTCTCATTCCACTACGTGGATTACCCACTGCCATGGAAACCGCAGAAATGCTCTTCAACCACGTGTTCAGGTATTTCGGAATACCAGAGGACATAGTATCAGACAGAGGACCCCAGTTCATTTCCAGAGTGTGGAAGGCATTCCATTCCCTCCTAGGTGTGGCCGTCAGCCTAACTTCGGGATACCATCCGCAGTCGAACAGGCAGATGGAAAGGAAGGTCCAGGAGATCGGCCGCTTCCTCTGTACCTTCTGTCATGACCACCAGGACTCTTGGAACCAGTTCCTGGGTTGGGCTGAGTACGCCCAGAACTCTCTCCGGCAGTCGACTACAGGACTCAACACCATTCCAGTGCGTACTCGGCTACCAACCCCCACTGTTCCCCTGGACCGGGGAACCCTCTAACGTTCCGGCAGTGGATTACTGGTTCCGAGAGAGCGAGAGGGTCTGGGACTCAGCGCACCATCAGCTGCAACGAGCCCTGCGCAGACGCAGAATGACAGCTGACCTTCGCCGTTCCAACACTCCAGTCTTCCAGCCCGGTCAGAAGGTTTGGCTGTCCACCCGGGACATCAGACTGCGTCTGCCCTGCAGAAAGCTGAGTCCCAGGTTCATTGGCCCATTTCCCATCATCAAGCAGGTCAACCCAGTCACTTACCAACTCCAGCTGCCACAAGGGTACCGTATTCACTCCACTTTCCACGTCTCACTCCTTAAACCTCACTACCCTTCTGCTCTCTCCACAGGACCTGACGTGGATCCCGCCGAACCCCCCCTTCCACTCATCCTGGAGGACGGCGCGGCATATGAGGTTCATGAGATCTTGGACTCCCGGCGTCGTGGTGGTCAGCTGGAATACTTAGTCGACTGGGAAGAATACGGCCCCGAGGAACGCTCCTGGGTCCCAAGAAACTACATCCTTGATCCCAGCTTACTCCAAACTTTCCACGACAGTCACCCTGATAGACCGGCACCGCGGGGAAGAGGACGACCACCACGGCGTCGGGGTCCTCGGCCCTCAGGAGCGGGCCGTGGAGGGGGGGGTACTGTCACAGACACGTCAGGTTCCAACGTCCACCAATCACAGTGCACACCTTCCCCAGAGTACTGATTACCGCCACCTGCACCTCATCACCTCACTCATCAGCAGCACCATAAAGAGCACACGCACACAGCACTCCAGGTCCAGTCTCGTTCGCATATACCTGTGTTAATGCTTACCTCAAGGACTCCTCTCTTCATACCTACCAGTCTCCAGCGTGTCTCCTTCCCTCTGTGTGCCTCGTCTACTGTGTGTGTGTTAGTGTTGCACGATATACCGGTACTAGAAAGGTATCGCGATACCCTGCTTTTAAAAACGGTTCGGTTCTTCATTTTATTAGTACCGGTACTTTGAGTGCCAGCTGTATTTCCTAAAGTGCGACAGCAGGGGGCAGTGTGCGTGCAGCGTGCTGCTTCAAAGGCACATTGAGTGCGTGTTTATTCCTCTCAACTGCGCAACGGCTTTTATGGTGACGAAACGAGAGGTATGGTTGCAAATACAGGTGCTCTTGCAGACCGTCCACAAATTGTTGAGAAAGCAGATGCACGAAGCGAAATATGGCATTATTTTGCTGCTTACATTGCCGACAGCCAGGGCAAGCCCACGGACACCACAAAGCCCGTCTGCAAAAGATGTTACAAAATAACGCAAGCAAAGGGAGTCAAAAGCATCTTGCCGACAAACATCCCGATTTGTACAAAGAATTTAAAGAGCGACAGGTTAGTGAATGTGATACCAGCATTATGTTTATGCTCTCAAACATTAAATGAGTGTTTTTTTATTTATTTTACTCATGCAAGCAGACCTGAGGTGTATTATTGAGTCTAAGTTTATAAGTGATATAACTGATATCTGGTTGCAAAAATAAAATTAATTTTAAAATACATAAATATGTGAAGGGTATATACAGTTATTTTAAACCAATTTATGCTTTAATAACATTGCTCTAAGTATTTACAGTAATCTAATTTTTACAATAATCTTACTGTCAAAAACACCTACATGTATAAAAAAAACACAGCAAATAATTTACAATTTTATTGAGCATGAAAATAATATACATTAAAAATTATATTAAATCTAACTCTAACTTCATGGCAATGAAGCTCAAATCCAGAATTATCAGCCTGCACACTGGTGAAGAAAGAAGTTCTGTCATATGTTATTTATTTACTTTTCCTGCTGTTTTAGGTTTTTGCCATAGTATCGTTTAAGTATCGGTATCGTGATATTTAGGTTAGGTATCGTATCGAAGTCAAAATTTTGGTATCGTGACAACACTAGTGTGTGTGTGCTTCAGCCAGCTCCAGTCACCTCCAATTCCTTGCTACGAACACTTTACTCATGTAACTGTGACTTCACACAACACTTACATACTGTTGTTCTCATGTTGATTTGCTTGATTCTACTATTCTCATTTGTAAGTCGCTTTGGCCAAGAACGTTTCCATTACGTTTCCATTACCATTACGGGCAAACGTCGCATGTGCTTCAGTCAAAGTCCAGTCTTTGCTTCAGTGGAAATGTAAATAATGGCATCAATATTACCGTATCAATTTGAGCCCGAATCAGACCCAGATAGCAGTAATGATGAAGAGGGTCAAGCAGAACCTCTGCAAGCACAGCTTTTAATGGACATTTATGAATGTTAAGTATTTTAGTTTGTATTTGTGTCAAAGTGTTTAGATATGCTGTCACTTGTAAATGTTACTGCTGCCTCATAGTGTTCTGATTAAAGCTTTACTGTAGCTGAATACATGACTGAGTGTCATGATCACCAGTTGGAGTGCCCTGGTTAGCCACCAGAGGACACTCCACCCCGGACTATTGCCTCACCACTTCGGACTTCATTTCCCATAACCCACTTCCCGGACTCATTATCACTTCATTGCACCCAGCTCTTTTGAGTTATGTTATTAGTGTCTGTCTATTTTATACTGAGTTTGTTTCTGCCTTTGTTGTCGAGTTTTAAGCTATTGTCACATGCACTTCTGGATTCTTTTTTCTCTGTTTGGTTTATGTTTTCTTGTTTTGTGTGGACTGATTCTGTGGATTTTTGACTCTTGCCTGGCTTTACGACGATTTTGGATTTACCTAATAAATGCTGCACTTGAATCTTACCCTCAAGTCTTTCAGCATCCATGACATAAAACTCGACCATCTTCACATCCAGCAGTATAGAGATTCAAATTCTTCCTCCGGCCACTATGAAGGAGCGGATGGCTCGACTTTGGGCTTTGACTGCTCTGCACCAACAGGGGATGGTGGTAAGAGGCTTTGCCCAGACCTTTTGGACCATGGCGGTGGGGCTGGGTTATAATGATGCGGCACTGAAGGATATCTTTAATGACTGCCTTGATGACTCTTTACCTCTATGGGAGATGGATGGACTTAAGATCCTGGATTTTTGGGGTTCATCAGATATCTCCATCATTGGAGTCTATGGGCAACACCGGGTCAACCAGAACCCTTTCACAGAGACTTTCCAACCATCCCTCCCTCAATGAGTCCCACTGGTAAGCACAGGTTAAGGAGAAAGAGGGCAGCCCATGAGTCCGCTCCAGAGCCTGCTCCAACCCATGAGTCCACTCCACAGCCCGCTCCAGCCCGTGAGTCCGCCCTAGAGCCCGCTGTAGGCCCAGAGGCTGCCCCAGAGCCCACTGTAGGCCCGGAGGCCACCCCAGAGCCCGCTGTAGGCCCGGAGGCCACCCCAGAGCCTGTTGTAGGTCCGGAGGCCACCCAGAGGCCATCCTTGCGCTGCCCAAGCTCTTTGCCCTGCTGGCGCCACCCATGACTCATTATCACTTCATTGCACCCAGCTCTTTTGAGTTATGTTATTAGTGTCTGTCTATTTATACTGAGTTTGTTTCTGCCTTTGTTGTTGAGTTTTAAGCTATTGTCACATGCACTTCTGGATTCTTGTTTCTCTGTTTGGTTTATGTTTTCTTGTTATGTGTGGACTGATTCTGTGGATTTTGACTCTTGCCTGGCTTTACGATGATTTTGGATTTCTCTAATAAATGCTGCACTTGGATCTTATCCTCAAGTCTCTGAGCATCCGTGACACTGAGTAGTAGCATTTTTGTAGAGGTATTGTTTAATTTATAGCATGAACGAGCATGGGTAAACTCAACATAAAAGCCGTAATGAAACAATACTGTACACTGATAACAGAAATGCTAATAAATACCAACAGAAATTCGCTGGTGTGATTACATAGAATTTTGTTGGTGTTTGTAGGCATTTGTTGGAGAAGTATGAAATAGAATTTAGCTAACTGGCTAGTGAAGCCAAACTGCATTGGTCTTTGTTTATGTCCCAGAAACTATATAACTTTATAAAAAAAATAAAACATACTTAAAGGTTGGGGCCCATAAACAGCAGCTTCTGCTTTTAAAGTGGGAACTGCTTCATCTTTCAGTAATAGCCTTTGTGCAAATCCAGCATTGAACTCGTGTAGATTCTGGAATCTGTCTTCCGTAAAATGTGCAGCACAGACAGCTAAATTAGCATTATAATTGTCAGGAACAGAATTAAACAAATTTTAAACATTGTTTCCGAAGTCCAGCGTCCCTAGGAAGAAGACTTTTATGCACGCGGCATGGCCTCGCCCATTTTTTGCATGTTCCCGGGGGCAGTGTTTATGTTAATTGCAGGGTTTATAATGTCACCAAGCCGGGAAGAAGCTTGTTGTAGTCCAAACCGGTCTTAGGCATTAAAACTGACATAACTTTAAAAGACAATATCTCTGTTTGCATTGAACTTTAAGCACTATAACTTTACAGATACTGTTTATGCTCAAGCAGCAACATTTAGTAATGTTGCTTTAGTAATCCTTTAGTAATGTAGTTGGTATAACGTCAAAAGAGCAAGTGGTCGATCTTAAACTGTACAGTATATTCAACAATTCTGAATGTGAGATAGAATGGAAATGTGAAAATTTAGCTGGACTCAAAGGTAAATACCAGACCTTCTTGGATGGATTCATTTCAATCTGATTTAATGCAGCTGATTTTGTTTATGAAGAAGCTGCAAAACTTCTCACACAGTTCTGGTCTATGACCAACACCAATCTCAGGGAAGGATTTAATACAGAATTTATGGTAGAATACAAAAGCTTTGGACAGTGGTAATTTTGAGAAATTAAATTTGAAAAATATTTAGACCTTTGCAACGCAACTGCCTCTTGAAATTTGACCAAGGAATTTTGCAATAGCTGATAAGAGACTATAAGTAATTTGTCCTTTCTCCATTTTCTTTCTGCCCTTCTACACTCCTTCCTTAGAGCACAAACTTCTCTATTAATCCAAGGCTGTTTTCTAGATTTTAGTTTACTAACTTTGACTTTTAAATTTCATTTAAAATCCCAGAACATGATGTATTAAAACTATCAACCAAATCATCATCATCAGAACACTGTGTCGTGACACCTGCTGGGAGTTCTGTAAAAAAACCTTTATAAACGGTGCAGCAGTAGAGTTCATAACTTTAGACAGGTAAGTAGAGGCCCTGCTTTCATATTTTAAAACAGCAGTAGAACAATCTAATATTATTGGCAGGTGATCACAAGTGTGTGGTCCTCATATGTGTAGCACCAGAAATAAATTGTGTAAAGTTGAAAGTGTCTAAAAGTTGAGTAAACTCTCTTACAAGTGGCTTTTGTGGACAGCAAACATTTATATTGAAACTGCCTAGAAGCAGAAAATCATCAGCTTTTGTGTTTTTTTGCTGCTCTGCTGCTAAGTTCGCAAAAAAGCTCTCCTGCTCATTTATAGTCTCAAATAGAAGAAGATCTTGAGGTGTGTGATGCCTAGCTCGGAAAAGTCACAGAAGGGGAAAGGTGGGACAACCAGACAGTCGAGCCTATTTGACTGTAGTCTTCGTGACGAAGCAACCAAGGCTAATCAGGCCATGACTACGCAAACTGAAAATGAAAATGAACCAGCAGGTACCAAAGCTGATCAAATACTGGCAAAATTAGGCTCAATGGAAACAGGGTTCACCTCTAGGCTTGATAGACTGGCAGCAACTCTACAAGATGTGAAAAAGGAGATTAGTGACTGCAATGAACGCATGTCCCATGCGGAGGAGCACATTTCCACCGCGGAAGACGAGCTAATTAGCTTACAAGCTAAAGTCAATACGCTACAAGCTAAGAACAAAACCAAGGAAGGTAAACTTATGGATTTAGAAGCCAGATCTCGTTTAAACAATCTAAGGCTTGTGAACCTGCCAGAAGGCGCTGAAGGTAGGGACATTTGTGCCTTTTTAGAGAAATGGATCCCCGAGGCATTGGAGAATGAGGGGCTACCTCTATTACTTTGGAAAGAGCGCACAGAATTGGACCAAAGAATGACAACGCATCACGCCAGAGGACCGTGATAATGAGGTTTCACAACTATAAGGACAAACAGGCAGTTTATACCGCTGCACGGGAGAAAAAGGAGGCTTATTACAAAGACCAACAAGTCCGTTTCTACCCAGATTTGGCTACGGGAATTGCCCAGCTGAGGAAGAAGTTTGACCCAATTCGGTGGGAACTACGTAAACTGGGTATTCGCCATGGAGTGTCTCATCCCGCGACCCTGCTGGTGACTCATGAGGGCAAAACTCATTCTTTTAAAACCCCTGCTGAAGCACACATTTTTCTCAAGAGAATACAGGAACACTTACATGAAGAACAGACAGGAACACAAGATGATAGAGCCAATTAATGTGTTATGTGATTTGTTGTAAGTACGACACAGGCTGACACGTAATTATTCTGTACTAAAGTTTGAAGCTATATATTCACAAAAGTGTATTATACAGCATGACTGTGTACTTATATTCAACAGTGATCATAAGATGTCACATTATTATGAGTCAAATTAAGGTGTTGTTATCATATAACAAGCCGAGTGTTAATCGAAATGAGCTGGAGTTGGTGTTAGTTCAAAGTGTTGGATGTTTGTTCTAACATCCCAATTTGTTATGCCTATAAACAAGGATAGTTTTACATTGCAAAGCAACCTGGTAAAAAAAAAAAAAAATCTTAATTTTTATAAGTTTTGTCTCAAGAAGTGAATCTTAATATTATTTCATGGAACTGCAGAGGTCTGCAACGTCTTCAAAAGATAAAACAGGTTATGAATAAACTGAAAGAAATGAATGCTAAAATTGTATTGTTGCAAGAAACTCATCTTATTGATATAATATAAGGGTGAGAAGGAGGTGGAAGGGCACTGTGTATGCGGCATCGTTTACATCTCAAGCTAGAGGGGTTATGACACTAATTCATGAGTCAGTTCCATTTAAAATAAAAAATATTATTAAAGACAAAAGGGGAAGATTTCTAATACTTCAAGGATCTTTGTTATCAGAAATGCTAAATATAACAAATGTTTATGGTCCTAATGTGGATGATAGCAATTTTTATAATGACCTATTTCTTACTCTCTCAACACTTCCAGGCAGGGGCGTAGGAGCGATTTTGAACCTGGGGGGGACAGTAAATGCCAGGGGGGCATTCCCAGGGGGGTTCGGGGGAAATTCCCCGGATATATAAATATATATATATATATATATATATATATATATATATATATAAATTTAAATATATATATATATATATATATATATATATATATATATATATATATATGCACTTAAATGCATTTCTACTTTGGGAACGGATACTTTGTGTGGTGTGTGTGGTGTGTTTTCATTATTTGTTCTTTATTAAATAAGTATGTTTTTTATACAGTTCATAGTATGTAGTCATTTGGTGTAGTTACATTAGATTGCTTCTCTGTTTTTATAATCTACCCAGTCTGTCACTTCAGGGTGCGATTTGTGAAAAAACCAGAGGGGGGGGGATGTTTTGAAAAGTTTTTTTTGTATGCATTTGTTAAAAACCACAGTAGAGCTATATACTATTTTTTGCAGCTGTTACAGAAACATTTTTAAGTATTAGATAGCTTAGATATTTGCACCACTACAATGACACTAATAATTCTTTATTTCTGATAGAAATGCAAAATCAATCGGTAGTTATTAATAGAATAATGAGACACAACCCTTTACATTTAGTCGCGTTTGGTCCCATTTATTTTTGATCACAGTGCATACACATACAAACTTCTAGTCCAAAAGTGCGCACATTTGGAGAAATGCACGTTTACCTCAGATTTCATTAGATAGAATAGAAGCCAGGCCGTATGCAGGGTTTCATAACGAGGTCAGAAAATGTAGTTTGCTAGGGGGGTACGGGGGCATGCTCCCCCGAGAAAATTTAGATTTCCCTGTTGTACATATGTGCATTTTTAAGACGTTTTAAGGCCAACAAATTAGATAACAATTTAAAACCATGTCAACAAATAAATGCATGCACAGTTTTGAGGCAGCTTTAATCGCATGTTTGGTAATTTCATGACTTAACTTAAAACAGAACAACGATGGTCATTGCTCGTAGTTTCTTTTGCGCTTTATTTAAGCTATAATAAAGCAATTATGCAGCGCGCGCCGGCGCATTTGCGCATGCAATTCTTGAGTGCGCCACGAGCACAGTATAACGGCTGATTGGACAGTCATGTTAATTTTTTTTAAAAAAAAGTTAAAAAAATAAAGTTTTACCGACATAGCCTAACAACATATCATTTGACCGCAGTTCACTGTTGTTCAGCTGAAGCTCCCTCGTCGTCACCTAACGTTACCTTTTCCGCGCGCGTTTGACTGGCGACTGGCGCTGAGGCGAAGTTGGAATGCGCGTCTGTAAAGTGTCCCGTTTGTTTTGGTCGTAAAGAGACAGTTTTATATAAACACAGCGCTTTACTTGGTGATGTTTTAAAAAAGATTTTTATTTTTGGTATTTCATATGCTCTGTTGGTGGTTTGTGGAGTAGCATCACCCGGGGGGATATTTTTTTATCCCCCCCGGGGATAAAAATAATTCAGCAGAGGCAGGGATACATAGACCCCACACTTCACAAAAACAAACATGTGTGTGTGTGTGTGTGTGTAACTGGGTGTGGGAGTGGAAGCATATAAATGAAGGTATATGTAGAGCAGTACAACAGACATAACTATAGTAGATAAAAAAAAAAGGAAAAAAAGATACCAAAAACTGGAGAATGGAGGATGAGGAAGGTGACAAGTGTTTCTAGGCTCTTGGCAAGATGGCGCCAGAATGTTTGGCAAGCCGTCTGTCTCTGTCGCATCTCCTTAGTTTGCTGTTTGCTACCGCTTTTCTTAGCAGTATATTTTGTCAAGATGTCTCTGCTTTGCTTGTTTTATGATCGTCATACACTTTTCAACATTTGAACTACTGTTGATATACTGTCTGAAAGACATGACTTGGGAGACCGCTGGACCTCGAAACTTCCTCCTTTGCTGTCGGACATACCGGAGTATCTGCGCCGTTCACCTGCTGTTGTTCTTCCCCGCAAGAAACGTTACAGGAGACGGGGAAAACGCGGCGGTGCGCTGGTACGATTCAAGGCTTACCTGGCGTCCACCTGTGTGACGTGTCCTGATGGATGCTACGTTCCTGCTGTTGCCGGGCGTTTGCTGAGGAGGAGAGATCGCTGGTTACGTCCTGTTTTCCCTGACTCACAGATTATCTCCGAGGCTCATCTGCTGATGGTGCCATCTTCTCCCAGGTGGGCTCGGATCCACCGAGGTGAAGGTGTGGATTTTTTGAACCTGCGCCCGTTAGATCGTGTGGCGTCTGCAGCCACAGCCAGTGAGGATCAAACTCTTCGTCTGGCTTTGTTTAATGTTAGATCGCTAGCCAACAAGACTTTTCTTCTCAATGACTTCTTCACTTCTCGGGAGTTGGATCTCATGTTTTTAATGGAAACTTGGCTCCATGATGGCGATCTTACGTCTTTCTCCGAACTTCTTCCTCCCCGATGCGGCTTCCTCAGCTCTCCTCGGGTCACAGGTAGAGGTGGAGGGCTAGCGTCTGTGTTTAAGTGTACTTTTCAATGTCGAAAGATTCTGTTTGACAGCTGCTCCAGCTTTGAGCTGCAGTTGTTCGAGTTAAATTGCCCAGTGATTGTATTATGTGCGGTGGTGTATCGACCTCCAAAGTTTAACAAGGATTTTATTCAGGACTTTGCTGATTTTGTGGCTGGGATTGCGTTAAAATATGATCGCTTTTTAATTGTTGGTGATTTTAATATACATGTATGCTGCGAATCCAGACCGATGTCTAAGGATTTTATTAATCTTATTGATTCTTTCAATCTTATATAGTCTGTCACTGGTCCGACACACGAAAAAGGTCATACTTTGGACCTCATACTGTCATATGGCTTAGATGTTGCCGTTAGTGAAATATGTGACAGCGGTATGTCGGATCATCTACCCATTGTTTTTACTATAGTTGTTCCCTGCCCGGACACTTTGAATGTTGCTCCCACACGCAGTGTGCGTTCTATTAACCTTCTAACTGCCTCACAGTTTTCTGTTGCTTTTAAAGACTCAGTGCTGTACAATCTTGAAGATTGTACTCTTGATGATGAACTCACAAACCTCTTTGACTCTACCTGTACTGAAATACTAGATTTTGTTGCCCCACTAAGGGAAAAACGCACTAAAATGCTATCTGAACCCTGGTTAAATGACCATACCCGCTCTCTCAGACGGGCCTGTAGAACGGCTGAGAGAAAGTGGAAAAAGGACAAACTTCAAGTGTCATTTCAAATTTTAAAGAACACATTACATATATACCAGGGAGCGGTTAAATCGCTAAAACAAATTTTTTATCTCACCTGGTTGCTAATAATAATCAGAGGCCTCAGGTTCTTTTTAAAGTGTTTAACTCTCTTGTTAACCCTTGTGAAACAGATTGTGTTGTGCCATCCACTTTGTTGTGTGAAAATTTTCTGAAATATTTCATAGATAAAATTGCTGGCCTGAGTTTTTCATCACCGACATTTACTAGTGACCCCTTGGTTCCATCTATATGCAAAGCTGCCTTCAAACAGTTTGACCCAGTCACATTACATGTTCTCTCTGACATAGTTAAGCAGCTCCGCCCTACAAACTGCCTGCTGGATAGTATCCCTGCCCGATTACTCAAAGATGTTTTTAACATTGTTGGTTCCAGTATTTTAAGCTTGGTTAACGCATCTCTCAGCTCAGGGTGTGTTCCCGTAGCTTTTAAACATGCAATCATGCAACCCCTCTTAAAAAAGAAAAATCTGGATCATTCGGTTTTATCTAATTTTAGACCCATTTCTAAACTCCCATTTTTATCTAAAGTCTTGGAGAAGGTAGTTTTTAATCAACTGCAATCATTTCTAGATGATTTTTGCATTTATGAAAAGTTCCAGTCTGGTTTTAAACCCCGCCATAGTACTGAAACCGCCCTTCTAAGAGTATATAACGATCTTCTCTTAGCAGTTGATTCAGGAAAATCAGCTGTTTTAGTCCTTTTAGATTTGACTTCTGCCTTCGACACTGTAAACCACTCTATCCTCTTATCCCGACTCGAACAAAGTGTTGGCGTTACGGGTACGGCCCTGAAATGGTTTAAATCATATTTGACAGATAGGAGTTTTGCTGTCCACCTTGGGAATTGCTTTTCATCTGCTGCACCTCTTTCTTGTGGGGTTCCCCAAGGTTCCATTCTGGGACCAATGCTTTTTTCCCTGTACATGCTGCCCTTAGTGTCCATTTTTAAAAAACATAACATTTCTTTCCACTGTTTTGCAGATGATGTACAAATCTATTTGCCTGTAAAAACCACTGAGAAGAATAATATCCAACCTTTGTTAGACTGTTTGAGTGATCTCAAAATTTGGTTGGATCAAAAATTTTTATGTCTCAATGATAAAAAGACTGAAATTGTTGTGTTTGGTCGTGCGGGACATTTAAGTGATTGTGCAGATGCTCTTGGTACTCTATGTTCCCATATTCGACCTTTTACCAGGAATCTGGGTGTAATTTTTGATAGTGCTTTTAAATTTGATAAACAAATTAGTTCAGTTGTTAAAATTAGCTTCTTCCACTTGAGACTTCTGGCTAAGGTCAAGCAATACATGCTACGTAAAGACTTTGAAAGAGTCATACATGCTTTTATTACGTCGCGATTAGACTACTGTAACTCTTTGTATGCCGGTTTGGATCAGTCATCACTCCGACGGCTACAGTTAGTACAGAACGCAGCAGCTCGACTTTTAACCGGGACCAAAAAACGTGAACATATTACACCGGTATTGGCCTCACTTCACTGGCTTCCTGTTTGTTTTAGAATTAAATTTAAAATTGCATTAATTGTTTTTAAAATTTTGAGTGGGTTTGTCGCCTTCATATTTGACGGAGCTTCTACATGTCCACACACCTGCCAAAGTACTGAGGTCGTCCGACCAGATGCTCCTCAATGTGCCCAGATCTAGGCTAAAAAACAAAGGTGACAGAGCATTTGCAGTGGCTGCTCCTAATATCTGGAATAGTCTACCAATTTATGTAAGAAAAGCTCAGACTATTGAAACTTTCAAGTCCTTGCTTAAGACGCATTACTATGCTTTGGCTTTCAATTCTAGTTGAGCTTTGATATCTTGACCTGTTGGTTATTTTGTTTGCACTTTGTGTAATATTGTCTGTATAACAATTAGTTTTTTTTTCTGTTGGATCTTGTGAAGCACTTTGGTCAATTGTTTTTAAATGTGCTATATAAATAAATTGAACTTGAACTTGAACTGACATAGTAATAGTAATAGTAACAGTGGTAGCAATAATAACAATAATAATGATGATGATGATGATGATGATGATGAACTGAATTAATCAGAAATGAGGGGAAAGGATGAGGAAGATGACAAATCATAATAATAGTATTTCAATCATGACAACTCTCGGAGTGGATTAAATTCAACTAGCATTTATTGGCATGGGGTATGAAGTATACATGGCTTGATTTTGGCGTACGAGATCTGCTACGCTGCTGCTGTTGCTGCTGCTGCTGCTGCTGCTGCAGTTACTGCTGCTGCTGTTGCTGCTGAGCAAATACAAATTGTTCAGATTAGTCAAATTAAACAACAAGGAAAAGGCTGCTGCAAGAATGGTAGAACCCCCGTAGCAGATCTCTACAGGTGGTGCTGGGGAGGAGGAGGGATAACAGCGCTTCACGTTGCGCAGCTTGTCGTTCGCAGGCTAGGGTACGATATATATAGTTGCGTGGATATGAAATTACTCCCGATTGGCTGATGCCATGGCATAGAAAGAACCAATCAGCGCTCGGTTAGAGTTTCATGACTGAACTTTGTATTTCAATCATGACAACTCTCGGAGTGGATTAAATTCAACTAGCATTTATTGGCATGGGGTATGAAGTATACATGGCTTGATTTTGGCGTACGAGATCTGCTACGCTGCTGCTGCTGTTGCTGCTGCTACTGCTGCTGCAGTTACTGAGCAAATACAAATTGTTCAGATTAGTCAAATAAAACAACAAGGAAAAGGCTGCTGCAAGAATGGTAGAACCCCCTCAAAGCAGTGGACCGCATGGTCCGTGCTACCCAAGTTAAGAAAGCGGCAGAGTAGCTTTTGGCCTGATACCCCCCACACAGCAGATCTGAACGCCAAAATATGCGTACTGCTGCTGCTCCGTAGAGCTATAGGCGCGTGTATGACTATCTATGTGAGCCTGGGCCTGCTTTGCCGAGTGGCTTAACGCTATTGAGCTTACCTATAAATGTGCATCTGACCTAGTGGCCTAAGCTAGAATGATACTGAGCCAGAGCTCATATGCATAAATAACATGCCTATAAAATGTGATTGGTTTTATCTAATGCAGTGTATGGTATGCTTTTTTTTTTTTTTTTTTTGATGGTGACCGCTCCGAAAACATTTGTCCCTGGTCCCCTGCATCAAATTTAAATCTCGCAGCCGAGATCCTCCCCTCCACTAGCTGAGGATTCGGATACTGTAAAATGCTGCATACACGTCGTTGCTAACGTCTGCAAATGATCAAATCGAATAATTGTATCTGAATAATAATTAATATACCAGAATGCCCAGCGCCACCTGATAATTTAAATCAGAGATGTTTCTTGTCCTTTCAAGTCTGATGTCTGATGTAGCATTTGTGGGCTGCCGAATTCCAGCGGCCCATTTCTTTAAGGGTAGTGGATGGTACTCTGGAGTGCTGACATTGCTGCGCCAATTCTGGATGAGTGGTCAGTGTAGACTTCTAGGTTTAAGCCACGTGAATGACATGGGTGTTTTAACGAACCAGGCCCTGGTCATCAGTTTCCATCAGCTGTAAGGAAACAGTGGATCTGAGCAGCTGCATCTCCGAATTTGCAGGGATTGTTACATGAAAGAAGAGCAAAACACAGAATTAATGCTAGATAATAAAGTGTGAAACATGAATGATCAGGGCTGGGTTTCCCAATAACGATGTATCTTAGCTCTTAAGAGCGCTTTCTACGTGCAAGGTTACGAACGCTCGCTGCAATTCCACGTGCGTTTCCCAAAAATGCCCTTAACATGAACGCGCGAGAACGCGCTCTACGTGCTACTTAAGAGTCGCTGTCCATTTGCGAAGTGCTGAAATATAACCTTATAAGGAATCGTGTCCTCTGAACGTTTCACCTAATAATCGTCATCTGATGTGGATTAGCAATCAAGACACGTCTATATAAAGCAACTACCTACAGGCTGAGGCACTGATAAAATGGCTGAACAAAAAAAAACAAGAAAAGATACCTTTCAAAAAGATGAAGTAAATATCCTTCTAGAGGAGGTGGAGCGGAATAAAGATGTAATTTTCACCAGATTTAAAGGACATCATACAAATAAGGAGAAACAAAACATCTGGGAGGACATTGCTACTAAATTAACAGCAACCAGGGGGGTTAAAAGATCGGGTAAGGAGGTCCGCAAGAAGTGGCAGGATTTTGCAAGTCTGGCAAAAAGGAAGAGGGCACTGCAGAGGACTGCAATTAAAAAAACAGGTGGTGGGACCAACGAGTCCCCCCTTCTCACAGCAGAGGAAGAGAAGGCCTTGTCAATACTTGGCACAAGTGCTTCAGATGGCATTAGTGGTGGTATTGACATCCATGGAGCAATAGGGTTAACTCAACCTGAGCCTGAGCCTGAGCCAGGTCCTTCATGTTCAGAGGAGCTATTTTCACCTGCCATCTCCCAGCACATACCATCTCCTACTCCTCCAAACAACCCTCCCAGGCCTCAGCCTCCATCTTCAGTTGTCCAGACTGCAGCCACAACACCTCAGCAGTTTGATATGTGTACTTGTGGTCAGGACTTAGTTCAGCTGGAGAGGGAGAAACTAGATGTCTTGAAAGACATTAGGCAATCCCTTAAAGAAGCCAACGAGAGGGATACCAGTTTTCAACAGCAGCTCATTGAGCTCAAGAAGGCCAAGCTGGCCTTAGAAGAGAGGAGACTTGCACTAGAGGAGATGAAATTTGCAAGGCCCTCCATTTCTGTGCCAATTATCTTGCCAGAAGAGTCAGGTAATATGATTATTGTTACATGGGGATTCATTAAGTTTCTGTCATTTCTTGTGTAATGTGAAATGTTTTCTATATGTAGTTATGACTTATCCCACTGTACAATGTCTTCTGCAGGTCCTGGGGAACTGAATTACCCAAATGAATAAAACTATGTTATTGCATTGTTTTTGATGTCTATGTGTTTGTTGAACCACACAAGGCCTAAGGCCCAATGAAATACCATAGGAAATCTTATGAGTTCTTTCAAGTGTTTCTCTGAAGTGAATGGTTAATGATTATTTCATAAGCATGTAAGTTTAAATATTACTAATATATAAAGTCTATATATTAAAGGTGAAAGTAGCACAAATATATGTACTTCATCTAGCCAATACATTTCTACAGGTACAGACAAAAAAAAAAGTTTATTGCAGACATGTCTCACCAGCACTGTTCTATGTATACATATTAAGAAGCACAAATTCTGGTCATTCCAAACAGATGATAGATTAAAGGAATATGTAATCTATACAATTTCTAAGCATGCCACACCTTCACTTTCTTCAGGGCAGGGCCTAATGTGATTACTGAAATTGGTGACAAGCAGTGGGATATGTGAACATTATCACAGCCTGATAACCTTCACATGGTTCCTTCAAAGTTAGTATAGTATATAGAGTTTACACCTCAGTAGACTTGCAAAGGAAATCATGGCTGCACTACAGCGTGTTCTTCAGTTAAGGTTCAGAGAAAGACGAAGACAGAGACGACCACGAAGTAGACTGGTGACATTAAATGCCTTCATTAGACAGCATCAAAACCCCTTGAATATGCTTGATGACATGGCTATAATTGGGAGATACCGTCTGCCAAGGGAACAAATAGCCCAACTGCTGAATAGCATCGGACCTCAGCTGATGCATGCCACCAGGAGAAATTTTGCCTTGTCCCCTGAAGTCCAACTCTTAGCAGCATTGAGATTTTATGCAACAGGCAGTTTTCTCCAGGTACTTTGGTGATGGGCTTGGATTAAGTAAAGCATCAGTGTCAAGAGCTGTTCAAGCGGTCACCAATGCATTACTTCCACTTGCTGTGGAACACATTAAATTTCCATCATTAAGACAGGACATCACAGAAATACAACAGTATTTTGTAACACATCATCACATCCCACAGGTCATCGGAGTGATCGATGGTACCTTGATCCCGATCCTTACACCATCTGTGGATGGCCATGTATATATATGCCGCAAAGGTTATGCAGCTGTCAACTGCCAGGTGATCTGTGACCATAAGGGTTTGATCACAGACATTGTGGCAAGGTGGCCCGGAAGCACACACGACTCCTTCATGTTCACCAATTCATCTGTGGGTCAGGAGGCACAAAACTCACAGGGACAGTGGAGGCTGCTTGGGGACAGTGGTTACCCACTGAGGCCATATCTCTTCACCCCTGTGGCTAATCCTATGAATGACAGGGACACAGATTTCAACGAAGCACACCGTGTTGCACGTAGTATAGTGGAACGCACAATAGGGAGGTGGAAGATGCACTTTCGGGCTATTCACCAGTCCAGCGGTGGTCTTCTTTTTGCTCCACAAAAGTGCTGTGCAGTAATAATAGTAACAGCTATGTTGCACAACATTGCGGTGCAGATGAAAGTGCCCTTACTTAACAGGGAAGAAGATGAAGAGGTGGCGGAGGAGGAGGAGGAGGAGGAGGACGACGACGAAGATGGCATGGGACCACATGCTGGCCAACCAAGAAATGTCCAATACATGGCTGGTTTTCGTGCACGTCAGCAAGTCATTGACAGATTTTTTTGAGTTTATCTCTATTTTTCCCAGTCTTTGAAGTATATTTCCTACATTACTTATTTTATAAATTTTTTGTTGTTGTTGTCATTTAATTTAGATGTGTATTTATATATTTTTTTTTTTGTTACCTGCCCTCATTAAAAAAAAAACAAACAAAAAAAAAACAATAAAGTGTACAATAAAGTACAATCAAAACCTTATATTATCACAATGCACTTGAATAAAGTTAAAGGTGTAATCTGCCGGTTGTCCTGTAGGTGACCTCATAAATCTGTCTTCTTACGATGCACTTAGGGCTTTACGATTACTCCAGAGCACTCGTAGATCTACGATCATTTTCAAGTGCTACTTAAGTTACGATGCTTTTGGGAAACAGACCTTAATATTAAGATCACTCGTACGATCGTTTCTACGATCAACTTAGGCTTACGATGCTTTTGGGAAACGCAGCCCAGATCAGACATGGTGAAAACATGTAGCGCAGGTGTGTAGGAATAGCTTTGGTTGTTGGGAATGTCTTTACTATGCTGTTCAGTAGACGGTTGCAGGGACTTGAAGAGGCTTGGTGCGCTGGGGTCCAGAGTCAGCAACAGGGATGAAACTGTGAATTGAAGAAGCAGATTTTTTTTTTTTTTTTTATATATATATAATATTTACTGGTAGTTTGCTTAAGCTTGGCTCTAATGCCTTTAAGACTATGTATGCCTGCTACACATCAAATGCTTAACACCGAATGCCTAAACCTAATGGCTAAACCTAAAGGTGCGAATGTGTCCGATTAGAATGTGCATAAGTGCTTTAACAAGATGGACACATTGCAAGCTAAGAGATTGAAAAAAATCTCCCGGACCACCTGAGCAAATAGTATACGATTTTCCAATGATAAAGGTTGCTAAATCTTCATAGTCCCATTGAAAGTTTATGTCATTAGAACAGAGATAATGGAGCAATATCCTAACATACGTCGGCTGAACCAGTCCGAACACACTAGGTTGACTGAACCAGCCTTGGAGTGTGTTGGAAGTTGAGCAAATAATAAGTTCGGTTGAAGGTGTATATGTGAGAAGGCCATTACTCTGAACATCCTCATGTACTATGTTTAGTCGCTATATATTATTAGATTTGAATGTGTAGCTGCTGATAATGCTTGTATTTAGCTATTAAAATGCAGACTGTAACACCCTCTTAAAACAAAGGCATGGTTTGATGTTTTGTAGAAGGCTAAGCAGTAGATGTGATTGCCCAGCCCCGAATCCAGAATTTCCCAGAATTTAGTGAGGATAAGCAGAAACTACTATTTCTGTAGCTCAGTGGTTAGAGCATGGCACTAACAATGCCAAGGTCATGGGTTTGATCCCAGGGATTGCACATACTCAGATACAAATGTATAGTATAATGCAATGTAAGTCGCTTTGGATAAAAGCGTCTGCCAAATGCATAAATGTAAATGTAAATGTACTATGTAGCAAGCACTCCACCAATAGATACCAAGACTGTGGAACTATATATTTGATTTAGTTAGTTTAAATTGTATTTAGTATGGAACTCAGTATTTTAAATATATTTCTATTATATCTATTAGTCTGAGTTTGCATGCTGGCGAGTTGTATACCGTATCACTATCCCATGCAGTAGTAAATAAATAAAATTTAATTTTCAGAGGTGAAAAGCACCAAATCAAAATATGGCAGACATCTCAATGATGCGTCAAACATCTACTCCCTCAACATGACAGTCTCCCTAAAATATGATGTTTGTGTGGTTTGTCCAATATGCATACATGACTTGATAGTTTATTCAATTGTTATCCTATTATTCATTATCATAATTTATGATTTAATGCCATAAGCAACAATAGCTATTCATAGCAGCATTTAATTCTCATACAATCATTTAATTACCCAGAATTCTTCCAGAAAGACTAAACTGTCCATTAGATATTTCTTAATAAAAAATTACATAAAATAGGCTAAAATATGTTTTACACTTAATTTCTTTCACGAGTCACGACGGTTATCAAATCACTATTATGGTTTCTCACTTTAGTACATGAGAATAGTAAAATACAGTAGTTCAAAATTGCGTATCGACACAGTCGACACAGTGTTTATCGCACACACACACGCATACACACAGTCAGTAGCTATATCGAACACAAACACGCACACACACACACACACAGAGTCAGTAGCTATATCGAACACAAACGCGCACACACACACACACACACACACACACACAACACAGTCAGTAACTATCGAACACAAATGCTTGGCGCTCGTTACAGAAGCATGAACTGAACATATGCTGCGAGATCGTGCAAACACTACTTGTCTTTACAGTTGGCGCGTATGAGTGCCGCTACATCAGTGGAATGTCCGCACTGCAATGAATCTGCTAGGCCTATACTCCTGTTAGCAAATGATGTGACTGAGCATTTATTGATTCTGACTGATAATAAACACCTCTGAAGACACTAAGATAAACGAACATGTCCGTGATCGTCAAGCAGCTCAGCAACACCCCGCAACTGAACACCCAACGCTCTCCACGCGACCCATATTGCCAAAATGCCTAATTATGGCATCAACCGGTAACGTTACTTGCTTCGTTGAAAGTACTGAAGCTACCTTGCACACTTAGGTAAGTTGAATGAAGACCTTTCTGAAGGACAGCAGTTAAATCTGATGCTTAAATTGTATCCGACTTGAACGTAACTCTCCGTCTCGTCCCGTAGTTATGAAGTAGTGTATATTTCCCAAAAAGTGTATGTAACGTTAACTGCTCACGTTCTTAATATGCTAAGTGAATATGTACGTTTTTAAAGAGTAATCGATCGTGGTTAGCAGATAATTGAACAATGTCACTCGATTGCGAAACGCACATTTACTTCTGCTAGCGTTCTATGCTGTTGATATCCGCTAATATTTGTTTTAGCATGTTGCTGCTGCTTAAATATTAGGAATTGCTGTAGCTTATGTGTGAAACGGAGTGAAACCCATACGCTTAAATTAGCAAACTATTTTTCTGTATCCTTACAACATATCTGTTTGCTGCTTCAAATGCGATGCATGTAGGCTAGCTGCTAATGCATATAGTTATCACTGTAGGTTGGGAGTTGACATGATTTGAACCTCGTGTATGATACTTCAACTGAAAGCATAGTTCTCAAAGTATTGTGCAATATCATAAGAAAACCTGTTTACTTATCTTAGATGTTGAATTTCTGAAAGCATTCTGCTCATAACAGCGCTTCACGTTGCGCAGCTTGCCGATCGCAGGCTAGGGTACGATATATATAGTTGCGTGGATATGGAATTACTCCCGATTGGCTGATGCCATGGCGTAGAAAGAACCAATCAGCGCTCGGTTAGAGTTTCATGACTGAACTTTGTATTAGTAATAGTAGTAATAATAACAATATTAACAATAAACTCATTTCATCAGGAATGAGGGTGGAGTTAGAGGATCAGGAAGAGGACAAATAATAATAATAGTAGTAGTAATAATAATAACAACAATAATAATAATAATAATAATAATAGTCATAATAATAAAAATAGTGATATTAATACAGCTATTAGTGATAAGGTATAAGGCTGCCTCTGATCCCTCCGTGGCCACAGCATAAGTTGTACCTTCTGCCATGCGTCATGCTGCAACGGGCCATCAAGGAGAGGTGCTGCTGGGCCCGGGGCCCAAAGACCCACCCCCAAGACACTCCCCACCCCCGGCCGCCACACTTACTGTTTTTTTTTTTGTTTTGTTTTTGTTTTTTTTTGGTTTTTTTCTGCATTCATTGTTAAACTCATGATAGACATATGTGTATATCAACTAGTGTGTGATGCATTAAAAAAGCATGCCGTGCAGCGTGGAACCAGCCCAGTGCAAAGCCCAGGCCACCACGCCTTGTTAAGGCAGGAACACACCAAGCCGACGGTCGGCCGTCGGGCAGTTTTTCTTCGTCGGCCGACTAAGTTTTCTCAGTGTGTTCCGCACCGTCGGCTGAAGTTGGTCCTCGTCGGCCTTTTTTCAGCCGATTCGAAATGTTGAATCGACGTTGGAGCTCGTCGGTCCGTCGGGCCATCGGGCCATCTGATCATTCTGATTGGCTGTTCAGCTACTGCCGCCTGCTGTTTTGGAAAGGCATTTCATATCACGCAGGCACAGAACTGACGTGCTGCTTGGCCGTCGGCTGTTTAGCGTCGGTTTGGTGTGGCAGGGCAACTTTGGACACAGACGCTGCCGATGTGAGCAAACCCCGCAGTCTGCTTTCGTCACCACTAGTTCGTCGGCGTCGGCTTGGTGTGTTCTGGCCTTTACACACAGAAGGGGATGGAGACACAGGTAAAATGTATATGATGTATATTGAACAACCAGAGAGTTATAGCAGAGTGCAGGTAAGTGAATGCAGATAAAGTTCTTAGCAGATGACTATCAAGGCAGTGATACTTGTCTTGATCTCTCCAGGATTCGTAGATGCGGGCAGGCGTGGAACAGATGACACACGGAGACAACTCACTGAAGACACAGAGAACACAAGGGATCTTGGAAGACAATGGAGACAGGTAAGTAGTCCTTACAGTAAGCATAACAGGAAGTATGTCTTAACGAGACCGGACAGTGACTGAGTGCTCTGAAGTGTCTTTTATGCTGCGGTGGTGATGATTGCTGATGAGTGTCAGGTGTTGCTGGTTAATACTCAGGAGACGGAGTGCGATGTGATTGGTTGAGTGAAGAGCCTGCGCCACACTAACCCTGTGTGTGTGATGACTTCGTTGACTTTTAGTCTTTCTTTATTTTAACAGTTATAACATTGCCAATTAATCAAAATATATTAATATACAAAATATATAAATATACACATACACAAAAAAAACATTAAAAACAATCTACAGAAGAATTACCTCATACATTCATTTGTAAAACTCCGTCTACCAATTTACATAATACAAACACCAAGTAAGTATCAAGTAAAAAGTATCAAGATCTCCAACCATTTTATAGTATGTGAACTCAAAAGTAAGCCGGGCAGATATCATACCTCTTAAAGTCATATTAACATCAGCAGAAACACCCCCATTCATCTTTGCTTTTCTTGCTAGCCTCACAGCTAACTTTGCTTGACCATATAAAAAATTAATTAACACATCTATTTTTCTATTCTGAAACCATATAATGTAAATTCAAAATTCCAATTTTTACTCCATTCTTCCAACCATAGAAACATTGGCTTCAATCTTTCACACTGCAAAAATAAGTGAAACATCTTCAGACTCAAAACAAAATAGACATTCATCCCTTACTGTTGGGTCAATATGTGACCTATATCTATTAGTAGTTATTATTCCATGTATTATCTGCCATTGGAGGTCAGCAGTTCTCTTATCAATAGGTCGTAAGTCCTCCAGCTACCTTTAGGGGATACATCAAATCCCTCTACCTCTTGCCATTTATGGCTCGTTTCCACTGAGCGGTACGGTTCGGTTCAGTACAGTACAGTACGCAATTTTTGCCGTTTCCATTGTCAAAAAGTTGTGAATGGTACCCTAATTCCGAACCGTACTGTACCACTTTTTTGGGACCCTTCCGTTGGGGTACCAAGCACAATAGTACCGGTACCAAAAGGGTGGAGCTACACTCTGTAGAACGTTGATTGGTTGACAGAGAATCGTCACTTGCGCATGCTACAAGGGGAATGACTACACAAGAGGCACCACACAAATGTGGTTCAGGCAGTGCGTGCATTGATTATTTTCACTTCATGTAGGCTATATAACAAAACAAAATATAAAACACAACCCTGCCTCTTTTCGTTTTCATTTAAAAAATATGAAACCTATTAATGTATGGTTCAGGCAATGTGATCGCCTGGATCTCACAACTCCGACAACGTCAGATCAAATTTTCAAATAGGCGCTATCTTTATAAATAAACCACAGATTTGAGCTTTAAACAACTACATTCTTGCCTGAAAAACTTTTAAAACTACATTTCATGACACAATAAAATAGTTTTTAAATTACGTGGGTTTTCTCCTCCGCTTCTCCGCTATTGACGTTTGCTGGTAGGTGCTGTTCTGTAAACGTTGGTGTTACAATTCTGTAAACGTTGATATTATTACAGATAAGAATTCAGTCCTTAATCTTTCGGCAACATGGAGTGATTTAATATCAAGCTTTGCTGCAATATCTCTTGAAGACAACCATTCACTCTTACTCCAAAGATGAGAAACTGGGCTTTCACCATAGCAACCTGCATTGAATGAGAGTTCAATATTTTCATAGGTAATGCAGGATTATAAAGAAGATGTTCCTCTTTAATCCATGATCCACTTGCAATACCTTGTTCACGAACAATTCTATAAAACATTCCATGATTTTAGAACAGTCTTATAAAAAGGAGTTATTCCAACTAAAGCCACATCATTTAAATTCATTAAAAACAATTGCCAGTCATCCTCCTCTCCTCAAAAGACCACAAGCCACATCAGCCCAACAGACATCTTATCCATACAAAAGTCTCTGGGCAGCTTGTAGTCTAAAAGCAGCAATCCTACATGCTATATCAATTAGACCTTGTCGCCCTTCATGAAGAGGCAGGGAAAGTACTGCAGGTCTCAACCAATGCTGATCTGTCCAAAAGAAATCAACAATAGGCTACATCTCTGAATGTCCTTAATGACAGCAATGACAGGGGGGTCCAACAAGGTCATTTTATGCCACAAAATTGAAGCAACAAGATTATTGACTATTAAGACCCTTCCCCTATTGGACAGCTGAGGAATTAGCCATTTCCAGTTAGATAACCGGAGACACGCTTTTTCCAATAGTCCTTCCCAGTCCTTTTTCTTGTATGGTTCAGAACCTAAAAACACTCCTAAGAACTTAAAACCATCTTTTCGCCATATGACATTATAAGGTAACTTTGGGCCATTCGACCTCTCTAAACCACACCATAAGGCCTCTCACTTTTTGTCCAATTTATTTTTGCTGATGATGCTTTTCCATAACATTTAAAATGTTCTAAAACCACTTTAATATCATTAATATTCCTGATTATTACAGTTACATCATCAGCATAGGCGGATAATTTCACATCATTTGAAATAGTATAAATGTACCTATTAAGCTCAAGTACCCATTAAAGGTGATAGAGAGGATTTTTTCGTCGACTGAGAATCCAAAGACTGTTACTGAGTTTTTGAAATGAGCGCATGCGTAAGAACAGCCCCCCTCCTTCACAGCTAATTTCAAAGGAACGCCTCCCAAAAATCGTGCACGAGTATTGGAACACGAGTGTTTACCACCGGCATTCGCTGTGTCGTGTTTTTTGGATTCATTATGTCGGACTCACCGCAGGTAACTCATAATCTGCACTTGTTATTCCTGTCTCCTGACAAAAACATTGCATGCGGCGCCTGTGGAGTGTGGAAAGTTACTGGAGCGCGCAGCCGCGCTCGTCTCTCACAAGGAACGTCACGGCAGTGATTGACAAGCCAGAGGGCCAATCCGCGCACGTCTCTCACAAGGAACGTCACGGCAGTGATTGACAAGCCAGAGGGCCAATTGTAGTGATTTTTACTTTGTCCATCCAAGGACGCAAAGTAAAATAGGGATTGGTACTCACGTCACCGCTGACGTTGTGACTTTTGGATCACACGTCTCTTAAGGTGTGGTTATGAGTACATCAGATGACCACTTCCCCCTTTTTCCCTTGTTCAGGGCACCAGTCAAGGTCTTTTAACTTGGCAGTATGAGAACACTCCCAACAGGGGCTTTCATTCATTTAGAATTTATGTAAAGTGGTCAGCTGATTTATCTGAAAGATTGGTGATATTGCTAACTTGTAGAACCTTTTCTGTATTATCAGCACAAGGAAGACACAAGTGTAATAAAATAAATTTTATTAACAAAAAGATGAACAAGAATAACTAACACAACTACTAAATGAATACCATGAATGATAAAGGAATAAAGTGCATAAGATACATAGAATACAAGTGATTAAGTTGAGTGTGGCTATGGAAGAGTTATGCTATCTTAGGAAAAGATAAACTGTTTCTCTGAAAATAATAAGGTGGAGAACCTTATTATGCAACAAACAAATAAACGAGAGATTACTTGTTATTGACTAACATCAGCTATATTGAATCTAATAGGAATTAGGAAACTATATACTGATAATATACAACAATGCCAAGGTCTCTGGAAAGAGGTTTGGTTAAGTGATATTTACGTTCCACTTGGTTGAGTCCGATGACGGTGACGTCTTCCACTGGTTGTGCTGGGTGACAATGCAGTGGGGAGAGGAGCCAAAATCTGTTTCAACAGTCTTGAACACGAAGCTCTGTGGGATGCTGATCTCCTGGAGCACCAAAGGGTCCTAAAATCTAGAACACGCAGATGAGGCCCTGGTGTAGGTGCAGAAGGTCCTTAACAATCTGGAACATGCAGACGAAGGTACCTTGGAGTGAAGGTTTGCTCTCCTGAGCTTAACCTTGTTGCAGATGTCGTCACTGTCTCACTGGACGGAAACTCTGAACGTAGTGTTTGTTAATGTCTCTTTCCTCACAAGCTGGAGGCTCAGAACGTGGTCGTCTCTGTTGCTGCCTCACAAGCTGTAGACTCAGATCATGGGATCTGGTTGTCTCTCTGGATGGACCAGAGGCTCAGAACGGTGTTGTATCTGTTAATATCTGTCCCCGTGCAGGACAGACTCAGAACGGTGTATCTGTTGTGTCTCAGCTTCGCAAGCCGGGACTCAGAACAATATCTGTTATGTCTTTCCCTGTTTGAAGGGCAGACTCAGAACAATATCTGTTAATGTCTATCCCCATTGACGGACAGACTCAGAACAATATCTGTTATGTCTCACCCGATGGGAGACTCAGAACAAGGAGTGTCGGTAGAAAGGGTACCTTTATCCCTTTCCGATGAGGAGGAGATTGCATTTTGGCGCTTCTCCATTCGAGTGCTGTGATTGGCTGTTGGCATCAGAGGGGACACACAGAGTGTGACCCACCCTTCTTTCTCCTGTGGAACTCATTTGCATAAAGCACAAAGTTGGAAGTCTTTACAGTGTCTTTAAAGTTTACCAATGCATTTCTCACTTTCCAAACCACCACCAGAATACCTTTGGCAATATTCTAAACAAATAGAGACTAAACATGATGGAAAAAGATTGAACTGTCATTCAATTGTACATTAACAGCTGTATTTGTATCAGATGTTGCACTACAAATGGCTGTCACTGAGAATACTTATTTCTGTGAATAAGTATGAAATGGATGTGTAGTTTGCATCAGTTCTAAGGTTTTCAAACATAGTTTTGAATGGATTTGGATGGATCTTTGTGATCTTTCTTTGTTTCACCCATTTCTGCTAAGGTCCCTAGGAATGTTTATGGCAGTCTCTGGCCAACCTTAGGAAGTAGTGTTTAGATGGGTGAAGGGCAGTAACTGCCTGTGGACCAATGAGAAGCCTTGTCCTTCCCAGGCTTGGTACAAGAGGTCTTCTTCTTACCCTCTAAGAGAGGTCTGGATGTTGTCCTTACATCTTTATCTGATGGTGTTGGACAGTTTGTTTGTGTTAGTCCACCACGATCCAATCAAAATGTAGCAAACCTTTGTCCACTGTTACGGAGAGAGAGGGGCCCGGCCGTAAACTGGGCCCTGGAATTCACTACACAATCGTTTACGCGATGATCGCGTAAACTAGTGTTTCTCAATGGGGGCGTTCAGAGAAACAACGGGGGGCGTTGGAAGCAAGATTTTTAAAAGGGGGCGTTCTGGTGTTCTTGGGGGGCGTTCACGAGTTTACACCAAAGATCCAGGCAAGACAAGATTAAACTTGTAATTACTTGCAAAAGAATTGCCTACAACATTCTAAAATCTGCCAGTTTCATGCAACATGTAAGTTAGGCTATGTATCGTTTCTTTTGCAACGATTATTTTCCAGTCATAGACCCAGCGCTCAAGAATCACACAAAAATGTGCCGCGCTGACAACAATCCGGTGGTGGCTTGAATCCAGCGCTGAACCACGCAGCGGAGGAATGGAAAGTTGACAAGCCATTAAAAGTATTGACTTAAGCAAATTTCCATTTCACTATTTTTCCCTCTTTTCACTCCCTTATGGTTCCACACATTTACTGATTTGTTAAGACTGTAATGACGGAGAGAATAAAAAATTATGCCATTTAGCCGTCACATTTAAAACGTGCTTGGATAATTTCAAGATAGCTAGCTAGTTAAAAATAACTAATATACAAATAATTTAATCTAATTGTTCATATGTGTTTATTCTTGTTAGAAGATTTTTTTTTTTTTTTTATTTTTTACTGATTATGGACACAAATTAATCATGACAATCAAAATAAATTATACCATTGATGATAACAAGCTGATACCAAGGTATTTAAGCCTATAATTATAACATAATTTTCATGAAAAATCATTGATGTATTTATTATCTTTTTCGAAAGTAAGATAATGTAAGCACTCTTGCATACTCTCCTAAATGCGTAATAAACCTAAGTGCACACATTAGCGCTGAAATGACCGTATGGTCGTTTTTACTGTCCAATGCCAGCCCATACTCTGAGTGGCATGAGAGAGAGTCGGAAGTTGATTTGTTGCCCCTACGAGTTATATAGCATATTTTAACTATATTTTCAAAGGATAAAAAACTGTCAATTGTTTTTAAATGCTGGCTTATTAAACTATGTTTTAAAGATGTCAATCAGTCTCATTGTCTATTTATTTTTAATAGGCCTACTATTTATTAATTTTGTTCTATTTTATTTAGCATTTTTCCATTTTAAGCAAGTCAACATTTATGTCACAATTAAAAGTACGGTTTAATAGATGACTTTTTAAAGTTGTCACAGCAAATTTTGTCCATTTTTAAACCATAATTTAGTTACAAATTCCAGCGCATTTTTTTTTTCCGTTTTTATTAATTTATTACCATTTGTTGGTTCAAATTAACAATCACAAAGCTCTCGAAGCATCAGTTCCAGTGTTTCCTTGTGTGTTCACAGTTATAACCACAAATTCCATTCCAATAGCAAGGCAATTGCAAAGAACATTAAAAACAAAATTATAATTTGAATTAATTAATATTAACAAATTTCACGATAAAAATAATAAACTCTGAACCCAAAGAAAGTGCCCAATATAGCTGCTGAGTTTGATTCATTTTTGTGAGGCGCGGCGCTCCACAAACAAGTTCAATTAAAGGAAACTGAGAGGGCAAAAAGCGCATCCTGTTTTCTTTATTTTGCAAAAGCATAATGTTCTGTTTTTAGTGGAGTATATAAAAGTAAACTTTGCAGTATCTAATAATGTCTTACTTATATCTGTAAATTACGGAGTATTTTTGTTTCTGCTGCATAAGGAAACAGTTGAAGTGATCGCGCCGGCGCCTCGCGTGCGCACTCAACATATTCATTGCAATCTTGACATCGCAGCCTGTTTATTATCAAAACAAAATACCGTCAGCCAAACATATAAAAAAATTACACTGCTCATTTTACATACTCCATAGTATCCTATCTGTGCCGTTCAGCGTGACCCCCGCTGAAACTGATCCTGCCAAACACATTTTTGCTCATTTGAAGAGGATGATTTTTTTCGTTGATATTGAAACGGGAGTGAAGTACAAATCCTATTTGACATAATAAATAAAAGTTCAGCATCCAAATACATTGCTAATATGGAAACATTTGAATTCGTGCCGAACGAGAGGCTGCTTAAGAAGACCGGTTCCAAAGGACCTGGATAATGGATAGGGGGCGCTGGCCCAAAAAAGGTTGACCACTGGCGTAAACGATTGGCTGATGTTTTTAAGGCCCTACCTCGTGCACAGATGATGTATATTAATATTATTACTTTCAGTGCACCTAATAAATAGTCTTTTATCAGTTAGTAAAGACAGTTTCAAGTAATATTGCAAAAATGTATAAAACAAAACATCCTCTTTAGCACCTTTAAGCACACTACCATCTTTGAGCTCAGATTATAAAAAATAATGTATTATCCTATTTTATGTCTTAACCAATTGATGTGTTTTGCTACTACATACCTCCTGTAATTTCAAGAAAATCAGACCATTGCACACTGAGATATGGGTAGCCTATCTGTAAGAGCCATATATTATTAGTTTTTTTATACAGATGTGGAATAAATAATTATGTGTGTTAAGCAATTGTAAAATAATTATAAAAGTAAATAATTTAATATGTTTATTTCATTTCATATTGACAATGATGTCATTTCCGGAAAAGATCGCTAGTTTTTTTGTGAAGCAATAGTGGAGCGAGACAGTTTTTTGACCGTGTAACATTTTTCCAACATTTTGCCACTGAAAAGTTGATGATTGATGAGGAAAATCTGCAGAATGTACAAGAGTTGATGCAACTTGACTTTGCACAATTGCTAACTGAGTTTACTGAGATAAATCTGCAAGTTCAAGATCTTTTGCCTGAAGATGAAAAGATTGCAGATCAACAAAACTGGTTTCAGCCTAAAATGGATTCTCTGAGACTTTTTGAAAAGAAAACAGAAAACTGGATTGCTGCTGTTGGTGATAAAAAAAAAAATAGGCCAAAATGACAATCTTGATATGGAGGATGATGTTAGTCCTCACGACAGTGCCTCATAGGTATCTGTGAACAAGAGTGAATCTAAAAAGAAGCATGATTCAGATATTGAAAGTGGATCAGTGTAACGTCTGGATGGATCCGTTCAGAGTCAATAAAGTTTTCAGAACGCTTTTAACCTGATGAACTTTGTTTGTAAATCACTAAATCGGCTCCGGACGACTGTGACTTTCGGCAGGTTTGTGGACCTGTGAGGGTAAACAGAAAACTCCAACTTCCTCACTTTGGTGACTTCAAAAGGAGCACCCCCCCAGAGACTGACCAGATCCACATTCCAACACCCACACACACAGGCACACACAAAAACACACACACAGACAAATACAGAAACACACAATCATACATTTTTGACTGTATATGTAAAATACAACTATGCTGAAATATATCCATCATGTATTTTAGGGCCTATGCATGTTTCCTAGTGTTTAAATGAGTGTATTTGTGCTAGTGTGCATTTTAATAGTGGAATTTTGTCTGTAAACCATAACTTCTTTTCTATGCCTTTCTGATCTGTCGAGTTTGATCTCTCCGTAAAGCTCCGGACTCGAGCTATTCACTGAGATATGTCACATAGCTGACAAATGCATTTCTCTATGTTTTTAATGATACTGTGAAGAAAGCACTCCATCTCGAAATCCGATCTGATAGTCATTAAGTATGCAAATTCATCTAGGAGACCAAACAAAGGAACTTTGCCCGCCAAATAGTGTTGCGCATCTATTGGCCGCTACAATTCAGGAGGTGTGTTAGCTTGGGTTTCCATAAAAACAACGACACACACCTTCTCCTTTGTCTCCCGATTGTCTCACGAGCACCTCGTGCACGTCTCTCCTGGACGCCGCCGGTGACCACGCGCTGCCATCGCGCTCATCTTTGGGACCACTTCTTTGGACTCTCTCTCTCTCTCTCTCTCTCACTCTTCGGTTAAGTTACTTAAGTTTAAACCTCTTTTGAAAACCCCGCCGGAGAAACCCTCTCGGAAAGGACCAACCAAGCCAAGCGCATTGAAACTGCTACACACGGACTTGAACCAATAAGCAAGTATTATCATTTATCTGAAATTTGTCTAAACTGATTTCTGTGCTGGCTCTCTCAAAAAGGTTTAACTGTGTAATTTGCCATTCTTTGATCATCTTTCTTTCCCTGTCTTTTCTTCATTTTCACTCTTGTGTATATATATGTGTATACTTCTGTATATATTTTAGACGTATACTCTCTGTAGTCGTAGCTGCATATATTAAATTCATGCTCGATTGTTCTGTTTGTTCTTTCAACTGAAGACCAAGTCACTTTAACGGTTTTTTTTTCGATCGCTTTATGCTTTGATGCTATAATAGCAAGGTATTTTCATGGCCAGAGAATAACTCCGTTCATAATATTCTATGAGAAGCAATGGTTTGCTGGACGAACTGGTAGTTTCTCTAAATAATTATTGAACCTGAACTAATCATATATGTAATTAATTATAATTCGTTGTAATTGATTCACAATATATGTTTAATTCCCCCTTGGGTCAATATGTGCATAATAATTCATAAAACCTTATGAATTATTGTATTCATATTCCACCCATAAAATGATTAATAATCGCTACATACATAATTATTTTTGGTGGAGAATTCGCGAGCAACGTTTTAAACTTGGTTTTTGGTAAAAGAGCAATGTAGAATAAATTTGTGTGATTTAATGTGTAACGCGCGCTATTCAGTGAGCTGACACGCCGTCCCTCACTTTGAAGATACGTTAACAAACTGCTTTGTGTCTAAAAACACGGTAGTAAATTGTTGAACGTGAAATACACTGCAGTCCATTAATATTTCAAGCTCTGTGAAGGACGACAATCTTTGCAGTAAGTTACAGTTTTGAATATTAATTTCCGCTTGAATAAACGAATTGAGTCGTATTCAGCGCTTTGAAAGATTTGTGGGACGAGTTTCTCCCACCTATCTTTAAAAAGGCCTTATTATATTTGCCGCTATTATATCTGAATTACTTGTGTCGTCCAATAATTCACAATATAGCTGGCGCTTCTGGGTTATGTCGTTTGGCCTAGCTACCCAAACCACGTGATCCCCCTTACAAATCTAATCGGAGAGCAGCTCATCTGGTTTATCGATTGATGTGTAAAATTTTGGAGCTGGTTTACGCCCTGATCCAGCGTGAACTGTAACAGCGGCGAAGAAACCCCGCAAAAGTTACATATTCGCGTGCATTAAAGTTTGCACCAAAGGGACTGATTCCCAGAGTTGTGTACCCGTGAGTAAAACGGTACATATATATTTATGAAAGAATCCGCTGAGGTTCTATAGTTGTAATCGTGACCGTGCAGTTAAAACAGCGTAAGGGTCAGAACCCCACAAGCGCTCGTTTTTATATCACGAATTAAAGAAAGGGGATGCAGTAACTCTGACCAGACGCCAGAGGGCAGTCTGCTCAGGTGTGGCACCCCTCCCTACTTATTGGTTGTGTGGACTCATTGACGCCACCGTGTGGACGTTCTGAGGTAAAGCCGCTCTCCATGCTTTGAACTGAAATTATCTCCAAATTATCTTGTTGCTGCTCTATACTGCGGGGGAGTTGTAAAAGTAATTTGCTTTTGGTGGTTATGCTTTCCAATCGTTGTTGGAATGTGGTTTACTGATTTAAATTTAATTTAAACACGTTTAAATTTTTAATTTAAATTAAGTTTCCCTTCCAACAAGAGAATTCACTTTCTGAGAGTGCGCCCCCTGGTGGACACTGCCAGATAAGTCAATTCTCTTTTCCCTTGTATTCTTTTCCTGTATTCACAGAGGTACTCTAGTCTATTTTATTTTATTTTATTTTATTCTACTTTGTTTTATTTCATCTATTCCCTTTTTGTCTTTTCTCTCTCTTTCTCTCAAGTTATTTCTTTATTTTTACTTTGGAAATTCATTCCCTTTTATTTCCTAATGTTTTATTTTATTCACTCTTAGTTCTGGGTCCTGTTTGTTATTGGCTGGCAATAACATTCACGCACACCCAAGCCTCCCTTATTTCATACACTTATTTTAAATTTAATTAAATAACATTTAATTGAATTTTAAAATTAAGTAGTGTCAATCAGTTGGCATTTTGCTCATCAACAAGCAATTCTCTTTAGGAAAAATCACAAATAGGGAAGGCTTTCTCCTTTCTTTTTCCCATTCTGTTATTCTATGCACTCATTTAAATTTGATTGAACAAGATTTCATTCAAATTTGAATCAAGTGCATCTGAATTATCCTCGTTGCTTTCTCTTTTCCCATTCTGCTATTCTGCGCACTCGTTTAATGCAAATTTGAATCAAGTGCATCTGAACTATTTTGTTTTTTTCTTTACCCCCTTTTGCTCATTTCAGTTCTAGTTTAACTAGTTCATTCTGACTGTCATTTTAGGCTCATTTTCTTTTGTCATACACGCTTAATTATTTACATTTGGTTTAAACAAGATTTAAACTGAGATTTAAAGTTACAGTTAAGCTGTGTTTGTGTGACCACTTGTGTATTTGCAGATAAGGCCCTTCACCGCCTGGTGGTGAGTTGACGGTCGCCCCAGTGAGTTCCAGTGAGTGGAGCTGCCTGGCCTGGCGGGTCTTGCACTAACTGTGTGTGAATCGGGGACATTCTGACCTCGTATCACGGGCAACACGCAAGGACATCAGCGAGTTGTGTATCAGGTACAGGGAGGCAACGAGCCCAGGTTGACAACAAACGGCAATTTTGTTTAATTTCCCTGCTCAGGCTTCTGCACGACAGAACCGCCCGTTTGGAGTAACTGCCCATAAAGGGGACAGACTCTGAGTTCAGGGAAAATTCAATTTTGACCGGTCAAGCTGGCCGTTGGCGCAAATACCTTACCGAAGTGCGCAATTGTGCTGATGTTCCCTGTTTGAGAGGTTGCACCGTGTTACAAAGGGGACAGATTGCCACGGACACCGCAGTCGAGTGTTTGAACGTCTAGGAAAGGTTGCCTGCCATTGAGTTCTTATCTGAGCACCCACAATTCACCCAGGCCTAAATTAGTGACATACAGTCACTTCACCTAATTGAAAGCCACAGAATATTACATATTCTTCGATTATTTAGGTGCGGGCCAACCCTTATACTCTCGATCCATACCATCCCTCTAGGTTTTATGACGCAACAGTGCACTCGCCTGGCCCCGTCATAAACCCAGCTGTGATAGGAAGCTTAAGTTCACTTCTCCCCTCTAGCCCTTCTGTTTTATTTTATTGTTTTATCCTCTCTATTTGTTTACCGGTCTATTTCATTTAACTGCATCCATCCTGTTCTGTTCTGTTCTGTTTTGCTTTTCTACTGTGTTTGTTTCTTTCAGTTCATGTAAAAGCAGAGCCTGTGAGAGCCATCACGGAAAACTGAGTAATAGATAGACGACCGAGCAGCGAGAGTCATCGAAGGACTCTTAGGGCTACCGCCTGTCGAAATCTTTATTCAAATCCGGCACTCACCCACAAAAATTGACCCGCGTGGTCCTTTTGGCTATCGACAATTAAGTGTCTAGCCTACATTCCACTAACTGTCTGCACCAGTTAACTGGAACCAAACCAAAGAATTATATAATCATGCATTATTATAAGTCGTTAGTTCTGCGCGTGCTTGCATTGGTTCTGTTTGTGCTGTCTTTCTCTCGCCAACAGCAAGCTAACGTGTTCAGAGCAGCCAGCCCCAGCACCCACGGGGACCGACTCAAGACCTGGTTGGGCTCCCTGACCAGCACGTTCCTGCCCAACGACGCTGTGGATCCCCAGCACCTAAGCAACGAGCAGCTGGACGACAACCTGGATCGACTGATGGCCCACGATCCGACGCCGAGCTACAAAGAATGGGCGAAAGTCATCCGAGCCATCGCCCACAACCTCAAGCTCCAGGCGGAGGATGCCCGGAGGAACCAGGCCCAGATTCATCGTCACCACGATCAGCGACTCGTCGAGACCCAGGACCAGCGTTGGACAGCGGATGAATCCAAACCCGAGCTGCAGGAGGAGCTGCAAAGACTTCAAAAAGCCCTTGCAGAGCTCCACCTGGAGGTGGAGCGTAGAAAACTGACTGGAAAACTCCAACACAGCGAAGCTCCCCTAGCCAAAGCAGAGACTAAGCTGAAAGACAGACACACCAAGGCCATGGCCTGTGAAAATCATCTCAAACAGGCCCAGAAAGGAGTTATGGCTCCGAAACAACAAAGAGACTATGTGAATGAACTTGACACTGGTTACAGAGTACTGAAAAGTGGCATGGGAGGGGAAACACACATCACCGAGTTTCCCCTAACCAGTCAAGAAGCCCTAATTCCAAATGGGGTTAAAAGTCCACTGCCCAAAACGTCCAGCGGCCAAGAAACTTTGCCAGCAGCTGTCACATCCAACTGCCAGCACCTGCGACAGGCTCTGATCCAAAAGCTTTCTGACCCTGCATCAGATCAAGGGCTCCCTGCTGCCATGGACCTAAAACGGGGCAGACTGAAAAACCCATACACTTGCTACAGCCGACTGCAAATGGCCTACTTCAGAGCACGTGATCAGCCAGCAATGGAGGAAGATTTCATCTTCAAAACTCTGTTTCTCCGAGAGCTGCACCCTGCGGTGAGTGATCATCTGGCAGCCTTGGCCTGCTCACGCAGTATGTCTACTCAGCAGCTGCAAAACTTGGTCGATGAAGCTCACTCCAAGCGGAACACTGCTCCTGAAAAGACTGTAGAAAATCAAACCAGTTACAGTCTCCGATCACTGCCCAGAAACCTGTCCTTACCTTTTTGAAAGACTGAGAAATTAAGCTGAAAGACAAAATCAGACTCTCAAGTCACAAAGATGTGAGCTGAATGTGCAGTCGCACAGTCCAAATGAGGTCCACCTTGAACACACAGCTCCCATGCACCACACCATTGGTCGAGTGAGCCTGGTACCTCCTGTGTGTGTAGCGCAAATGGACACGTTTCCCTGTTTCATCCACAAAGACCTGCTAGACTGTTTTGAGCCCTTATTGAATGCCAGACCGCTGAAAATCTGGGCTCAAGTGTGTGAACTTCTGCCTTCCCAGTCACCCAGACCACCTGAGCCAGACGGTCAGGTCACAGAGGTCGCGGGAAATCTCACAGCTAGCCGCGGGAACCCTGTCTCAGAGCACAGTCCAAGTTCGCTACCCAGCGCACTTCAACTCACCATAGACTGTAACTCCCTCTGCTCCAAGATCACGAATGATGAATGATGTAACTACAACAGACATTATTCTCACACTGTGGGCAGACAACTCAGCCTTCAGCCACACGCTGTTAAGTGCTCCCATTGAAGGAACACCGGACCTCCCATCTGTCAACATGCAAACACGCTTCCCATTGGACTTTCGTCTGTCAGCCACGACGACTGCCAAGGACATCCGCGTTTTGAACTTGAAGTGGAACAACCGGCGTCTAACTCATCACTTCCTGGTCCTTCCAGACCTCCTGATGCACACTAAAGTTCATATTGACAATGCTAAGGAGTTATTGTGGGCCCCAATGACTGTACAGCTCCCTGTTGTTCCTGCCAACACTGCCAACTTCCTGTCAGCCCAGAACATCCAAGAGGTCTGCATCCTGATCCACATACAGGAAACTGTAGTACCACCTTACACCAAAGGGGGTGCTGTTTGGATCAACATACAGGAAATGGTAGTACCACCTTACACCAAAAGGGGTGCTGTTTGGCTCAACAGGCAATGTGGTCAAACCCTAAGCCACACGCTGGGCTCCTTCACACTTTCACCTGAACTTGGACTTGCTCTAAAAGCCACACCCCTAACTGAAGCGTCACCCTATGCAGTTCACAGTTGGCTCAACAAATGCATGGTCACAGACAGCAGCATTCCCAAAGCCTACCATCTAGAATTGATAATTGACCACGGCCCCTATGACTTTGAACTCAGGTTAACAGTCATTAACTTAATAACCAGCTGCCATGGTCCCAGAAGGAAGCTTAAGCAACACAAGTTTCACAGCATCCTTCAAGAGCATCTCCATCACTCCCATCAAACTGGTACCCACAGAACAGGTGCGCAGAACGGAGCTGATAGAGGACCAACACCTCGCTGTACCCACAGTCGCTAACCAGCCTGCCTGTGAAACTCAAAAAGGCGCTGCACCTCTGACAGCCAATCTGACAGCTGACACCACAACAGAGGAGCCATTCCCAAGGTTTGTGCCTAAAGGCCAACAGATCCAGAAAGATGCAAATGCCCTAAAGAATGATGCAGACTGTCAAAAACTCCGACACGTCTGGAACAAATTCAAAGTGACATTTGACAAAGACTTTTTAGGCTGTGGTCTCACTAAACTTCACACAGTGCGTAGTGCAACACACCCAAATGCTCCTCCCACCTTCATCAGGCAATACAAAAGCCACATCACCTCACATGAACCGGTGCAGGAAACTATCTGTTTCATGGAAGAAAAAGGTGTTATCTGCCCATGTAACAGCACCTATTCAGTCCCCACCTGGTCCATTGTCAAACCAGACAGCAAGTGGCGACCCACCATCGACTTCAGGAAGTCAAACCAGCAAGTGCCACTGCCACGACGTGCCAGAAACCACAAGTCCGCACGGAGCGGAGACTCAGCTGTCTGCCAAAACTGCTATAACAGCACACCAGCGTTGACACTTAAGATAAAGGTTCCCCAACAACAGCAACCAACCTGTCACAGGTACCTCAAAGAGAATGCGTGCCAAGGAATGCCCACGGCCTACGTCGATGGACGTTCCTACATCCATGAGGGCATCCTACAGGCAAGTGCAGGGGTACGATGGTTAAACAACCAACCCTGCCAACCACAGAACAGCAGGTGGGGTTCCCAGTCATGTCAGTATGGTGAAGCAACAGCTACCCTCAAAACCCTTCACGTCTCCTCAGCTCATAACATCAGAGAACTCATGTGCACAGACCCACACTATGCCAGACGTGGTTTCACATGCCATCTTCCGAGCTGGAAACAGACTGGTCTCAAAACTGAACACAACATGCCGGTGAAACATCAACACATGTTCCAGACACGTGATCACCTCACCCAAGCACACGACATGATCGTTTACTGGGAAAACGTGAAAAGATGCCTTAAGCAACCAGGGCGTGACAAAGGCGTGAACGACCAAACTAATGCCCTTGCCAAGACTGGCACACTGCATAACAAGCTATGGTCACACCCACCCCATTCACCCACCCTCAGTGTGGCAACAACAACCCGCAGCCAGCGGACTGGTCCTGCAACATTTCCCACCTTACTGCCACTGCCACTGACAACCAAACTTTCCAACATTTCCATTCGAAATGTTTTGTACCACCACTCAGACCCCTCCAACCTCCCGTTCACGGCATCTGGTCCCACGGCGGCCCCTAGCCGCAAACGACTGCATGAGACCGACCACATGCTGCGTGTGGGAGTGAACTTTCTAAAGTATGTCCCTGATGTCCTCATAGCGCCAAAGCTTGTACTGCCACAGGGCCAAAAGGGGGGTGAACGGATACACACCCACGACACACCATGTGCCAAACACCATGGCACCAGAACTATTTATGAGACTTTGAAACAAGTGGCGTACTGGCCCAGCATGCAGAAAGATGTGGCAGAGTATGTCAGAGAATGTCAGGTTTGCTGTCAAGTCCAAACTGTAAACCCAAATCACAGAGCTCCACTGCAACGCAGAGGAGTCACGTTTCCACGGTCAGTTGACCAGAAAGACTGGAATGGAGAACCTCCCCTGACGCTCATGGCCATCACAGACACCATACAGGAGTCAACTCAGGTGTTCCCCACAGAACTACTGATGGCACGGCAGGTGCCACTGCCGTTGCACCTGGACCAACCAGGAGACTTGAGTCTCATCACAGCCTGCTCCACTCATCAGCATCTCAACAAGCTCCACCTACAGCGGAGAGAACAACTCGCAACACAGAGCCAAACCCTGCAAACCACCTGCAAATCCTGGAAAGGTATTGTGGTGGTTCTCTATACTCACAGTTTCCTGCTGATCCAAACGGCGAACTCAAGGAAGCAACTGTTTACAGTCCTCCAGAATGACTTTGCCCAAAATCAGCTGGTTATAGCTCTGCTGACAGACCTGCTGCGAGAAGTTAGCTTCCTATGGACAGAGTGGCTATGAATAGGATCCCTCAGTATCCTACACAAACTGTGCTGGACCTTGCTACTGGCAGACCCACCAAGACTGTTCCAGCCCACCTCACTGACTCCCTGGGTGCTGCCATCCTACTACACGTCGACCCCGAGCAGAATGAGGTGGCTGTCCTTCTCAATCTACCCAGTGGTGAACCAGATAACATCTCCAGACCCAAAGACAAGGTCAATGTCAGGTGGTGGCAATGTAACACCCATGCCAAGAAACACACCTCAGTTGTGGTAGCCTACCACAACAGCAACCCACGGCTGTGCCTGGCTCCCCACTTTTGCAGGTGTAGTTTCACCAAAGACTTTCAGTACTTCTGCCCAAACCAGCTCTTCCTCAGAAACCACACTGAAGGAATGGGCCGGTTGCAGCCCATGACCAGCAACACGCGCTGCCCTGTCGAGGCCAAGCCTCGCACCCCAGTCATTGGAACACAAGCCGAGATTGTGGGTGATCGACTGCTCGTCCACACCCCCACTCATGCTGCCACCCTAACCTACCATCAGCACAACACCACCGTGTCAGCCTGCCCAATCCAAGTAAGTGGATCCAGGTACCCCTGGGTTCCATCCTTCACCGCAGCCATCTGGCAGTGTACTGTCTCTCAAACAAAGAGGACCAGTCAGAACTGGAAATCCCATCCTCCTCCAGGAATCACCATCACACCTTAGATCCAGGACTGGAACTGAGGATTGACAAAGGGGGGTCCCAGCTAAGTGACAGTACTCCCATCGATGCAGGCCTCTAAGCACTCTCACGACTGCCTGTCCTGATCAGCTCACCTAGAACCCAAGCTTGGACTGCTGCCAACACAGTCCTTTGCCTCTCCCTAGCAATCAAGTACGCACTCGCCCTGGGACTGGCCTTCATTCTATCCAAAGGGACCAAAGGGATGCAAGAGTCCACGGACAAGTGCCTATCTGCCCTTCCTCAAGGACCAGTAGGAACCACCTGCTGCGTGACCATCCGGATCCATGTGAGTAGTGTTAACATATACCTTGTGTCACTTTTGAATGATTTATGACTTATGCACATGATTTATTACATCCTCATAATTCTCAGACTGACAGTTGTCAGATGTCAGATGTCAGGACATGTGTCAGGTAATATATGACCCATGGTGTTACATTGTGACGTGGCTATGTGACTTCCTATACCAGTGGCTGTATGACTTCCCAAGCTGTTGTCTGTACGTGTTAAAAACAGATCAAAACAGGGGGAGACTTTTCACACCTGCGTCACTACCTACATCCTAATTTTGTTATTTAAATAAGGTTTAGGGGTGTGTTACACTATCGATCACAGAAGATATTCTGCAACATTCCTGTTACAATGGCAGCTCAGAGAACTCCTAAAACCCCTAGAAGGGTTATGTGTGTTTCACCAACAAGAGGTCCTGTTGAAATGAGGGATGAACTGACTTTTGCACCTAGGAAGAAGCAAAATGTTAGTTTGACAAAGTTTCTTCACGAAGATGTGGATTTTGTGAAGCGTGATTTCGTAATGTCTGGTAATCGTGTGGGACAATATGCGTTTGACAAGGTGGCGCGTGTTGTGAAACTCTACACTGTGGATGTTGGAGATGATTTTACATGGCAAGACCCTTGTTTTGATCTTCCCTGCGAAAGACTGGTTTATGTTTTTCAATTACATTTGGAGAGATTTGAATGACTGCAGTGATGATCCATTGTACATCGCTGAGTGGGATGGCGTGACTCCCAACACAAGATTTCGCGTGGTCGGAGATCATGGTAAAAAGCTACCAGAGGATTGTGTTTATATTTTTTGTTGCAACGACAAGACAAAGCTCCACGAGCGTACATGGCCTATCCCTGAGTCTGAGCATCATATGCACTACGACATGAGGTTTTTGTTTCAGTGGAAGGATGTACGTATGCTTGACAATATTTTCACCTGTATTGACAAGATGTTTAGATGGTGTGACATGTATGATCGTTACAGCTCCGTGAAGGTGAAATTGTTTCACCCTGAGCGGGGCGTTACCAATACTGAAGACCGCCTCTTAAGTCCACCCACATATTACAGCCATTAAATACGCCTGCAAAATTCTCTACGCTCACAAACATTCAGCCACCATGTCTCAAGAATCTACAACTGTCTACTGCTACAACACTGCGGAAACTGATGTAGTGATGTCTGATGACAACGCTATGTCTCAAGAATCTACGACTGTCTACTGCTACAACACTGCGGAAACTGACGTAACGATGCCTGATGACGATGCTATACCATTGGAGCCCCACCCACAAACATGTGACAACAGTTGGTTGGATAAATTCTGCATGGATCTGGGGTATCACAATCTGACCTTCCTTACAACACCGTACGGCAACACCGGCACAATAGCTGGAGCAGCGGCCTATGCCGGAGTGGACTACACAGACAACTGTATCCGCACCGACGGGTTCAGAATTATAAAAGCTACTGTCGTCGTCCTCCTGGAACATCTCATCAACAAAAAACTTAAAGAACTCTGTGCAGGCTGTGAAGTAAACCACCCGAGTCAAATCAGACATTCCTGTTTGTTTGAACCTGGACCGTATTTCTTTGATGCATACTTTGAGGAGCTGTCTCACAGTCTGCTTAAACCGGAACTTAAACACATTGTCACCCAAGCACTGAACCGTTGCGGATTAAGGGTGCACCCCCAGAGGGTTCAGGGTTCTGTTGACGCTATTCTGCATGAATTGCGTGACGAGGTATACATTGTGGAGAAACTTCGTGAAGTCAGAGAAAAAGTTGTGGACGTTAACAGTGAACAGATTGTCTATGACGCTGTGGACAGCTGGAAAGGTTTTGTCCAAGTTGATCGCGTGTAACATCACCATGGGAAACACGTGCTTCGCTACCGGTCTGGCAAAGTGTCTACTTAAAAGACGTATCAGATGTGAAATGACTAATTTGTTGTATAACATCATTAACGATCATGGATGTGTATCTATCAATGTAAACAGATGTGGTGTTGATGCCAAACGTTTTACAAACCTCAAGAAACAAATGTGTGTTGTAAGATCAGTGTCAAATGAGTGGACTGATATGATGCGTATGTGTGTTAATGCTGGCGAGCCAATTTGTGTGTCTATCAGAAAAATTTTAGACCTGATGACTGAATGTGGGAATTGTATTAGAGTAGCCGATATTTTGTGTCTGTGTACATATGTGACAGATTTATGTGTGGTCATGAGATGATCAGACCGATGTTTGTGAAATCATTGATACACTGATTGATTACATCCTTGAGAAAAACACTGTAATGTGTATACAATTTCTACACCATATCGATGATGTATGATGCCGGTGTTTTCTTTCACTGTTTGAAAAAATAAATATCCTATTCACTTAAACGAACCGTGTTATTCCTTTGTGAGGCTGATGTGACAATATCTGAAGAAATGAAAAAGATTTATTACACACCATCTAACCCTGGTTCTTAGGTGGTAAAAAACGTTTAAAAGATGCTGTTTTAAAAGAACAGGTGTTCGTTTATCTAATAAGCAGGTTTCAGACTGGCTCGCTGGTGAGGATGCGTACACGCTACACAGAACAGCGCCTGTGAAATACAAAAGGAATCGTGTCTTTGTCTATGGTATTGATATGCAATTTCAATCTGATCTGGTTGATATGTCGGCATATTCCAAGGAGAATGACAACAATAATTTTCTGTTGACATGTATCGACTGTTTAGTAAATATGCATGGACACGTGTGTTAAAAAACAAGAGTGGCGTAGAGGTTGCTAAAGCTTTTGAATCTATACTGAATGACGGACGAACACCGTTGAGGCTACAGACAGATAAAAAGAATTTTACAATAAACACTTTCAAAATCTGATGAAAAATATAACATCACGCATTTTACAACGCCAACTGAATTAAAGGCGAGTGTCGTCGAGAGATTTAATAGAACCTTGAAATGTAGAATGTGGCGATATTTAACAGCTACAAACTCCAAACGCTACATAGATATACTTCAAGACATCACACAAGGATACAATGCCAGTTATCACAGAAGTATCAAGATGAGGCCTATTGATGTGTGTAGAAACGAGTCTCTTGTGTTACATAACCTATACGGTGACAGCATAAACCGCCCTGTCAAACCGGTATTAAATACAAAATTGGTGATGTGGTAAGAATTTCTAAAGTAAGAGGCCCTTTTGCAAAAGGGTATGAGGAAAACTACACGCATGAGTTTTTCACTATTACGGCCTGCATCCCACGTGATCCTCCTGTTTACAGATTGTGTGATTATGACGGTGACGTTATCGACGGTGTATTTTATGCGGAAGAGTTACAAAAAATAGTTGTGAGTAAAGACAAAACATTTAAAGTTGAAAAAATTTAGATAAGAAGAGGAAGGGCCGTAAAACATTACTGCTGGTACAGTGGCACGGATGGCCTGCTAAATTTGCATCATGGGTTGATCAGAAAGAGCTGGTTGATGTACAAACACCATAAAAACAAATTCATGCATAGGTTGTGTGCATTAGTCTAATTCCAAACATGGCTGAGGGTGGATTTTATGTTACGCTCCCCTGCAATGCCTCATTAGCTGCTTATCCAGAAAACACTATATCTAGTTATACAACCAGATTGGCAAGAACTCTAAACTTAAAAGGAGAATGGGAAGTTGGGTTGATCGAAATTGAATACCCTAGAAGCTGGTATACGTTTAATGAGGAAGACGCCGCATTCATCATCAACTACGATGAAACAACACCTGCAGATAGAGAGGGTTCCCTCCCCGAATACCCTGCTGAAGACAAAGAACTGAGATTTTCATAATCAGGGATAAAAAATATCAAATGTACTACAAAGGTTAAAGGCCGGTTATTATGATGACGTTGTTTTTTTGATCAGAGAGATCAATGCGAACCTTCCAACACACGTGAGATTGGGTTTTGATCATGTTAAAAACAAGGTGTTTCTGAAAGGGAGCCCGAAGACGTCGTTGACATTTTATGGGAAGCTGGCTGTTATTTTAGGATTAAAACCGGGGGTGGCTATAGAAACTAATAACCGAAGTGATGAAGACCGTAGTGTTGTGTTCACACCTGTGACATACGCGCCCTATCAAGCTGACATAAATGCTGGATTCTACACCATCTATATATATACGGATATAATAGAATATCAATCAGTTGGAGACCATCACGTCCCACTATTAAGGTGTGTACATATAGATGGTGAGAATAACAAGATCATTAGTGTTAGATACGACAGACCGCATTACGTGCCGGTTAATAAATCATCCATTACCGATATAAGCATACAAGTGAAAGACGACCGAAATCAAGACGTACGATTTAGTTACGGGAAGGTGTGTGTTAAACTTCACTTCAGACCTGTGAAACATTGTATTTTTTAATACACGGGTTAGAAAAATGGTTTATCACAGTAATCTTAATGCAGACCCCATGCGGTACGTAGCATACTATCAGAATCAGGCAGGCAGTGGCCTACCCGGCTATGCAGGGGGCGGAGTCATGTATGGTTCGGGGTTGGGCGGACTTTTTCGGGGTTTTTTTAGAATGGCAATACCGCTGCTAAAACGTGGATTTAGTATAGCCAAACCGCATCTTAAATCAGCTGCGAGAAATATATTAAGCGATGTCGTTAGCAATACAATATCAAGATCTTTTAACAACAACGACACTCAAGATGGGTCCGGTCTAATGGTGATGACTCGCAAAAGAGCTTCTAGGCCGCCAGGGGTGCGGAGGAGTGGCCACACACAGAAGAAAACAAAACGTGCTCAGAAGAAAACGCCAGTTGTAAAACGCAAGCGCAAGGAGACAGCAAAACACTGCATCAAAAAGAGCAAAGAGATCTGTTAATACAATATTTTAGAACATGTCTCTTATTCACAACATGTCAGAAGAATGTTTAAAAACAGAGCTGGATCTGTTTACAATCCCACCAACCCAAACTTCGATCGAAAGAAATACTTATATTGAGGTGCCGCCACTATCAGCAATATCTGACTCAACACCTCTGGAGTTTTTTATTGCGGGGGCTGGTGAGGATTACGTTGACCTAAACAACACACTTCTGTTTTTGCGGCTCAAAATTACCAATCCTGATGGGACTGATATTGCAGATGGGGACCCGGTCGGTCTTATCAACTACCCTGGGGCTACAATATTTACACAAGTGGATGTGTCACTTGGTGATCGCCTTATATCACAGAGTTCTAGCACATATCCTTATCGTTGCATAGATTGTCTTACCAACTATGGCAAAGACACCCTTGAAACAAATTTCAGCAGGGCTCTTTTACAAAGACACTGCGGGGCATATGGACGTAGCAGACCCTGCTGGGGAAAATCGTGGCCTGACAAAGAGATCAGCCTTTACTAATGCTAGTAATGTGGTTGAACTGCTTTCTCCTATCCATAGTGATATATTCTTTCAATCCAAACTTCTAATACATTCTTTGGACATCCGAGTTCGTTTGACCAGAGGTAAAGATGAGTTCTGTTTAATGAGGAACAATGCCACAGCTTATAAACTAAACATTCTGTCTGCATCGCTGTTTGTGAAAAAAGTGTCCGTGTCGCCAGCTGTGAGGTTGGGTCACGCACAAGCGCTGCTTACAACAACCGCCAAATATCCGATTGAACGCGTCTGTATGAAGACGTTCTCAGTACCGGCAGGATCACGTGTCTGCAATCAAGAAAATCTGTTCTTAGGGACGCTACCAAAATCTATGGTTATAGCGATGGTTGATAATGATGCATTTACAGGATCATATAATAAAAATCCATTTACATTTAAAAACTATGATTTAGAATTTCTAGCTGTTTATGTGGATGGTCAACAGTACCCTGCAAAACCTTTGCAACCTGAATATGAAAACGGTTCTGCAGTGCGCGAGTTTTACCAGTTAGCATTGGCTTCCGGAAGACATCTTAAAAACCAGCCTCTGTCTTTTGATAGGGAGGAATTTTTGCATGGTTATACACTGTACGCATTTAACTTTACACCGGACGAGGAGTGCAGTCAGCATGTATCACTTATCAAGAGTGGAAATATTAGACTAGAAGCCCGTTTTAGACAACCTCTACCCCGTACCGTCACATTATTAATTTATTCCGTCTTTGACAGTCTAATTGAAGTTTCAAATCGGCGACAGGTTCTGGTTGATTATTATTAGCACATAAGTAATGAACACTGTGCAACTCACTTCTATCATGGATAAACTTTCCTGCAATGTTCATTTTCTTGGCGTGATCCCATGTGATTATCTACCAAAAACGGCTCTAAGGAAACTACCTGTATCAGTTATTATAAACACAGATATATCAGGACTTCCGGGTCAGCATTGGCTAGCCATCTACATCAACGAAGATGGCGTTGGATGTTTTTTTGACAGCTTTGGCAACAAGCCGGAGCATCCTCTTTTTCCATCATTTATCAAAAATTTTTTAACTCAGAATTCTAAGGAGGTCCAACACTCGACTGTCCAAGTCCAAGATTACTCATCAGATACATGTGGACAGCACTGTGTATTCTTCCTCTACAACATGGCGAAAGGGTTTGATTATGATTATGTGTTGAAATTGTATACTGGTGATTGTATTAAAACGACAAAATGGTGTCAGCATTTGTGAAAAAAATAAAGCAAACCCCATGTAATGAAAATGCATTAAAATGTGTTCAGTGTGTAGAAACAGGTGATATGTTTATGTCCCATGTTTGATTTCTTTTAATAAAACATTCAAACAATTTTAAAAATTCATGCATAGACTCTTTTATTATTGTACTTTTTTAACACGACATCACACATAATAAATATCATGTTAAAATAACGATAATGATAATAACAATAATAATAATAATAATAATATAAATAATAATAATAATAACGATTATACACGTGTTCAGGACTCATATTAAACATATTTAAAAACTTAACCACTTTCCTTGTTCAAGTTTGGGTGTTCTGAAAACTTGATCTTCAGAATGATTTGAAGGAGTTGATGGTGTACTCGTATGCACTTTCTGTTTTTTACTCTTCTTAGATGAAACAGTCACAGTCTGTGCCGTTTTGGTTTTGAAAGAGTTAATTGCACGTCTGACCTGTTGATTTGGTACCATAGAGTGTGGTAAATTTAAACCGGCAAAAGCTTCCAAAAACTCATTCCACCCATCCGGTCTCCGCTCATCAGCAATCTTATGTGGTGCTGTAATGCTTTTAATTAAATCAAGCATGGGAACCAGGGATTGTTACTCCTTTAAATACAAACTCACCAGTGTCAGTCCATGAAGAAACACCTTTAGATTTAGACATTTTTTCTAAAATGTAGCGGATATTTTTCACACGCCTCTGTGGTACATTTTTTAAAATCTCTTCTGAAACATTATCTAAAACACCAAACGGTTCACTAACTGTTGTTGGTGGGTCTTCTTTTTCATCATGTTCGGGCTGTGGAAAACTCAGCGTTAGTGCTGCAGACTCCCTATCCCCTTGTTTAGCTAGTGTTAAAAATCTTTGCAAAACAACTGTGTACATTTTAGCTTTTTCATAGGGATTCAGATCGGACCTTTGCAGAATGTTTTTTATAGTAATGTCCAAATCATTTTCCACGAACTGACGTATAGACTCACGTGTGTTAGAGGGTTTCAACATATCCAGCTGGTGTTGTGGAACTAAAACATCTTCTCAGCATACTCCATCGTCAGACCTTATTTAGAGGTAACCAAGCTTGTTATGAAGGGGATCGCTATGCTTAAAAGTGGTAATAAAAATCCCCCTTTTTGGTTGATTAACCGTCTTTTTTTCCTTTTAACACCAACCTTCTTATCTGCAACAATTTTAATATCAGATCTTCTTCTCTTCAGTCTCTGATATTGTTGTGGTGTGAGCGGAATATTGCCGTGAAGAACATTAAGAGCAACCTCACACAATGCTACTACGAGCTCGTCTGCAGCAGACTCTAAAATAACCCGTCTTTGTTTAGGTGTTGCTTTTAATAACAGCTTTAAAAGCGGAAGGTTCCTTAAAAGTCTTGCAGACATTTTTATTTTTTTTTTATTTTTAACAAACAGCAGGGTCAGTGTTTTTTTTTCTTTTTCTGAATGTATACAACAGGATGTTTTGAGAGTAAACTCGTTCTGAGACGATACTGGTCCGGGGTTGCTGCTTTAAAGTCAACCAAAAGGTATCCGTAAGGAACACCGGTAGCATCGTGATAACAATCCAAAAATTGGGTGTTTCTGGGATACATCTGCCGTGCTAACACATTAATTTGGGTATTGTCTCTGGGGTTTTTAAACAACACCAAATAACTTGTGTTTAAATTGATGGTTCTACTGGATTTTCCTTTACAAAAGAGATTCTGAATTATGTACAAGCAACTCATATTCCTGTGATGCACATAATTTGTGAATAAACGTTCAATCTCGACGTTGTTACATGCATCATTCATGACATCATCAAGGATTAAAAGGGCAGCTTTATTGGGAGGGAACAGCTGATCATCATTCAAGCTCTGTGGTATTCCTTCAATAAATTTGATATCATACAATCTTGATAATTCATCATACAATGGCTGCCAACAGTCGTATATTATCACGATATTCTCAATCTTTCTAGAAATCACACTGTTAGCATTTTCTAATAACATTTTTACAAAAAACGTTTTGCCAGAGTTGGAAGGTCCACATAATACACAAGCAAATGGAAATTGTAATCTGAAATCAAAACCATCGGTGTCTCGTACACCATGGTGACCAAAAACGTTGTCAGTAGCCATATGGTAGAGTGGTGAGTCTGGACACAGTACGCGTTTGTTGTAAACTACCTTGAATTTCTTGCCAACTGACTTGTTTTGAAGAGTGAATTTCTTTTTGTTCCTTACAATACCATCAGCTCGTGCAAGAATATAGTTATCACGCCCCTCCCCCCGAACATACTGTTCGACAAGTCCGATCAAAGAGTCTAGCCTAATGACCTCGGAGTTTACAGCGTTTAGTGTGATGCCTTTGGCTTTCATACACACCTTACCCTTAGCTGTGCGATATCCATAACTTTTCGGGCCGCTTGAACAGAATTCCACTATGTGATCGTTATCACCAACCTCGTCAGTGAGATTGCCAAGGTACGGCCCTAGCGGAGGTTCATATTCACCATCTTTAGATGTGAATATCACAGAATCAGTGTCGCAATAAAGCACCCTATCACCCAGCCTATCCATAAGATCATAAAGTTCTAACCGTGCATGGGCTGTTGTAAAAGCGCCAAGAAAGACATTGATGTCACGGGTCTGACATCCTTTCCCATCTGCGTAAGCCCACTGAACAAGTGCAACAGTGTCTGACACAAATGAGAAATGTTTGATGTCATATTCTGTGTTAAAAATGTGTCGGGCGAACTGTTCAGGGTCTGTAATTAATTCAGATGTCGGAAGAGATTCTTTCATTGAGAAGCGACCCCAAAGCGAGTTCAGCAGGAGTTTCATTATTGATCTGCGTGCTGCGTTAAACTCAATTTTGTCCGGATTCAATTTAACGTCCTCTTTCTCAAAGTAGTCTCTGATGTAAGACTCCTTGTCTGCATCGGTCACGACGTCTTTTGGATACCCTGAACTCTCCTGTTTGAACTGTAAAAATGTCTTAACATAATCGCAAAATAACGTGTCAGATCGTTGCGGGAAATGCCAGACCTCTTGAATTTGAGATACCACATACCCCTTCTCGACAGCTTTTAAAAGCTCGATACTAACCCAGCAACCGTGAATGGCTCTTTCTTCATCGCTGTGAACACACGGCTGAGTCTGGTTCTGCTGTTCAGCACACGTTCTACAGAGAGGAAAAAGGAGCTTTCCCGAGCTTCTGAACGGTAGTACGGGTGAAGCAATTTTCTCGGCGGGATGACGGTAGCTTTTATTAGCCCATAATAATCTTCAAGGTTTTGAAAATCCTTGTGGATTATTTGTGGATGCCTACGGGTAGGTTTTTCGTGCCTGCACATAGGGATATAATGACGTAAAATCAAAATAACGAATAAATTCGCCATCTGCAGCTTTGTGGTATAGCTTTAACGCATTCGTTCGACCACCATACAGAGCATCGCGGGGTTTCAATCTTTCAGGGCGGTTGTATGTGGACATGAATTCTATAACAGCGTCGTCACTCTGTTTAGCGAACTCCCATTCACACTGCCAAATCCGCTCGGTCTGGAGATTGTATGCGCGCTCTAAAATTTCAAACTTGTCGTCACACTGCCTTCGAGTACAGAATAAGGCAATTTTGTCAAAGGGTTTATATCGGCGGGGTTATGACAGCGTTCGCATCCATGAAAAACAACCGAGAAATTCGAATGCTTTTTTCGTGGTGCCATCATCATGGAATCCGTCCACATAGTATTTTCCAATCGAAACTTCACCACCATTTAGTGCGTGTTGGATATCTATGGAACGTGATTTTTGGATGTATTCAAGCCATTCAATTGAGACATTTGAATACGTCTTGTTCTGATTGGTATACGCATCGTTTCGGGTCAGAGCTACCGTGTCTTTTGGGATGTAATGTGTCTTATACACAGCCATACATGTCGACGCCAATGTTGTGTAATTGAAAGGGTCTAACCCTGCGCACAATAAGAACTCTTCGCGGTACTTCATGCAAGCCTCCCTGAGCAAAACAATCGTTTTTACCATAGATTGCCAATTCTTTTTTAAAATCAAATGTTTTGTCAGACACGGTATTGTACCACTCATCAAACGTTGCCCTCTCCTGATTCGACATTGTTGCGTATCCGTAAAATTCCTTGTCGGGGTAAGGGCCTACGTAATTGTCATTTTCAACACGGTTAAAGTGGTGTGGGAAATAGCCCTTCTCAGCATTAGTCAGATTAAATGCAGCAGGTGTTTTTGCCAATCGCATTGGTATGAAAGAGTAGCTGTCGATAAACCGCTGCTTGTATGCCTCATCAAACATCAAGATTAGACGACAGCTCGCATTGTAATTTTCGGCGCAATCCCCATTCTAGTGAAGTATTCCAAAAGAATAAAATTGTCAAAGCCTGATGCATTATGCGCAATCCATGTGTAATTACTATAACGAGGGCGTCTAAACTTTTTAATGAGACGATCCACACAATCGGGCCCTTCAGCCACAAACTCCTCACCATCAAACGTGATAGCACACACAAAATTGGGTGTGTGCTGATTATTTTGATAACGCGTCTCGAAATCATAAAATATGTAGCGATCATTCGGTTTTCTCCGGCTTAACTGGTTGAATGAAGCATTGATGTTCACCACCAGTGACCAAACTCTCACTACAGTGAGCGCAACGATCTGCAGTGCAATTATGGGGTTTGGGGTTTGTACCACTGACGTGATAACCTATTACATTTTCGGCAATATTTGGTAACGTCGCACTGTGCATGTTGCATGCCAGCAGGTGTTTTTTTATGCATGTCAAAACAATAGTCAGATTTGCAATACCGTAAACAGTCGGCGCAATGTTTTGGTTCTTTGGGGTACTTGTGACAATCGGGTGCATTACAGACATCACAAACGTACTGACATCTGTGATCTCTTCTACACGTGAAACCCTTGTAGCAAAAACCACACACGTACGGCGTACCAATAAACGCACGCAGATTTTTTATCATAAAATAATGACTGTCATGCAGGTACAAAAACACAGTTTTAGGATGTGGATCATCTGTGTTTGCATACTTCACCAAATCCCCTGTGTCTGACCTGTAGAACACCACTATTTTAATATTCAACAAGCGTTCAAACTGCACAATATCTTTCAGAGCGATTTTGTGATGATCAGCATATCCGGCGGAATTTTGTATCGTTGACGCTACTGACTCAAGCTCCGTGTGTGGTTTCTGGGGATTTAGGAAATGAGCCAAACAGATTGCGAAACAAAGATTGTTAGAAATATTTGTGGGACAAAACAGATTGAGTCTGTTTTTACCAATCACCTCATTATGTGCTAGATCACGCACCTTTCTATAAACGCCGCCGTGTTTACTTCTTGCTATCGACACTTTTAAATTCATCCTCTCATCGAACTGTACGTTAGCATTGCTTTGCATTATTTTTTCAAACTGATTTATAAATAAATCTAATGCATCATCATCATTACCAGCCACGACTGTGTTGACATCTGATGTCAGGCTTGGACCACTCAAGGTGATGTTGATTAAACTATCACCACCGCCTAATAATCTGGAAAATGCCATTATTTCACCAAGTGTGTTGTGTAAAAACACAGTGTAGTCTGCTAATCTGTAGAAGATATCCCCTCAGATTTAGTAGTCTATGGATCTCCAAACCATTGAAGCGTCTGCGCGGTAGCACACTGTACCCATCCACATTACCACCCTCTCTTATCAAAGTTTGTATAACGTCATGTGATAGACCCATGTTTGGTGCGTCAAGATTGAGAGTGCGTTGTGACTGGGTACCAGTGTTACCACCTGACTGGTGTGGAAATTGTGCAATTTCAACATCTGGGTCATTTTGATCAAATTGTACAAAATCAGAATTTGGTTCTGGATCAGTTTGTTCAAATCCAATATCTGGGTGATTTTGTTCAAATTGTACAAGATCATAATTTGGTTCTGGTACAAATTGTTGTGGGGGTGTTTCTGCCAACCCACCAATACGCAGGAAGTTTTCAAATTGTTCAAAATTACAGTCTGGTTCTTGTTCTCTGTGTGGTGTTGTGTAGTTTAATAACTCTTGCAACCTATCTGTTGTATATACAGGTCTATTAGCCTCCTCCTCAATAGCCCGAAATAAATAATGCAAAGCATCTGTGTTATAGTACAGTTCGACGGGGTCCATACGACCATCGTCTTGTCTAAACCGTCCTACCACACCTCGACCACAATCATCTGGCTCCCGACAACGTTTTGGCATTTTAAACAATTTTTCTTTTTTATTTATTTAAAAAAAACAAAAACAAACAAAAAAAAAACGTCGTTTGTACACTTAAAAACACAACGGTCCTAAACAACCCTCTAAATTACACACTGTTTTGACATGATTCGTTTTTAAAAGAAACAAAACAAAATTACACATCAATGTAAAAAAGTAATTACAACTCACCCATAACGCTTTTTAAGAGTGATGACAACCTGCCTCAACACATCTGTTGTCAGGCCTTGATCACGGGCCACTTGACGGACCACGCCGTTGTTCAAGCGATGCTCTGCTATGGATTGTTTAATCCAAATACCTTGCTCTTGTTGTCGCTGTGAAAGGGCTGTAAAGTGTCTTTCGAAAGCAAGAAGTTCAGTCCTGATTGTGTCCTGTATAATTTTCCTGCGCTGTTCCTCCAAGGCAAGCAATACAGACTTGACTGTATCCTGTATAATTTTCGTACGCTGCTCCTCCAAGGTAAGCAATACAGACTTGACAGTGTCCTGTATAAGGGTGGTTATGAATTGAGTGTCTATATTCAGATGTGACTCCCGTATGAAAGCCTCCTGATTTGAAGGTAGTTCCTCAGGGTCTGATTCCGCCACGACCGCCACGTTTTCATCAGATGGAACATGCGGTTGCGTTTCTTTAGGTAACACAGTGAATTCACAGGCATCCCACGATTCTAACAGACCATCACCCCAGTTCTGGACATCATCTACATCTGGGACCACGTTGTCATCAGCATTCACATCTGTTAAAGAAGAAGAAGAAAGTATATTTTTATTATATCGTGTTGTGTGTGTGTGTGTGTGTGTGTGTGTGTGTGTGTGTAATACTAACAAGCATCGATAGATAGGGTCGATGTTTAGAACTATTTGCTCATACTAAACACATACAGGTTACCATTACAAACAGTTTAAACAGAAAAATCAACACAGCATTGTTTTATTTACATGCTTGACTATCTAACGATTTCACACACTTACCAACTATTGCTCCAAATGATTGTCTTGGTCTCTTACGATCCGGCGTCTGTGAATACAGTCGGTGTCTCTCTCACAATCAACCGGAGGTTTTGTTTTTGTCCGGTTACCCACGGCGTTTTTACGTTTGAGGCGGTTTTTCGACGTTATCCCACTGCAGCCAGGTTTCTCTGTATCACCCCTACACTGCGGCGTATCGATACTTTTTACAAGGTTCGATAATCCTTCTGGAATACATATAAAAAAGCTGTTAAAACAACAACAAAAAAAAAACAAAACATAACATATATAGTAGATAACGAAATATTACAACACTTACTGAGTGGCTGGATGCACACACGTTTTGATGACGTACTCGCAGGATTCGTTCCTCCTGATAACAAATTTGAAAAAAAAGCACATTATACATTTACACCATCGCTAAACAACATACAAGTGTCTAGATATAAGAGCAAACACGCATTGTTTCAGGCAGAATGTAAATCCACCAAAGACATTTTATATGACTTATGGTTTACAAACACTCACCCAGCTCCGGGTTGTTCGTGCTGCCTCGCGATGGCGGCTGATTTGTCGAGGAGCTAGTTTCAGGTTTAGGATCTCCTGTTAACAATGTTAAAAATATACACATTATATAAAATACGATACAGCAATGTATACGATTCGTGTGAATTTAAGAACAACAAGCGTTCGTTCAGACAGAATGTAAATCCAACAAAGGCATTTTATGTGGCGTATGGTTTACAAACACTAACCCAGTTCCGGATTGTTCGAGCTGCCTCGCGAAGGCGGCTGATTTGTTGCAGATCTGAGTCCGTTTTTCGGCCCTCCTGGTAAAATAATTAAATATATAAAAAAAATAAAAGACGAATGCATGAATAAATAAACATATTGTATAACGACAATTACACTAGACGTGCGGTGTTCTGCATGTAACGTAAAATTATACATACCACTCGCTTGATTGAGAAATTGAATTTGTTCAACAAGATCATCAAGATTTCCACACGCATTGTCCGCATCACCTGAAGCGTAGAGATCCTTTTAAGTAACGTAATAGTTCCGTGACTCACGGACACAAATAAACTTTTTTTTTTTTTTTCTTAATAATAATAATAATAATAACGATAAGCATACTCACTGTTGAATAAAGCAGCCATCTTCACAGTAAAACACTCGAACGTCCCGATAACAGCCGTGGTGTGAATGAAATAGTTTGTTTGAGATCGAAGATTGTCTGACACACACGATGCTTGAATACTGACGAAAAACTGGCCAGCTTTATACAGAGACCTCAAAACGTAAATAGCCGGTACAGCCCACAACATCATTAACATATATATAAACTTCACCCAATCACCCCAATAAATGGGTCATCACCCTCAGGCGTCACGTAGACTACGCATAATCACCCAGTATGATAGACCCCTACCCCACCCTAACGACCATTAATGGCCCATACAGGCTTCTAAAACACCAGGTCACTTATTTTAATGGCCATACCTTTTGTTTTGTTGGGATGATTGTCTACCTGAATGTCACGATCCAAATATTTTGACTCAATTAACATATACTGTATTGAACCCCCATTACTGTTCCTGGTGAGGTGTCAGCATAACACAAACTAGGCTTGGGTATCTTTTAAGGCAACCCGCAATCAAAGAAATGAACGATCGCAGACATCACACCTTTGCCCCATCAGACTGGAAGGAGCCAGGAGACAAGGAAGGAATAAACCATAAAACATTTGCTGGGTGAGAGATGTGATACCCTAACAAAAGTCAAAAGTCTCCCCCTGTTTTGATCTGTTTTTAACACGTACAGACAACAGCTTGGGAAGTCATACAGCCACTGGTATAGGAAGTCACATAGCCACGTCACAATGTAACACCATGGGTCATATATTACCTGACACATGTCCTGACATCTGACATCTGACAACTGTCAGTCTGAGAATTATGAGGATGTAATAAATCATGTGCATAAGTCATAAATCATTCAAAAGTGACACAAGGTATATGTTAACACTACTTACTCATATAAACCTGAATGAAGAGTCTGGCTTTCTGTTAGTGAGGCGTCCCTCTCCTGACAGAAAGCCCTGTCTCTTTTGCTATTCTAGCCTCTCTGAGACTTGCCATATGAGATCGTATCTCACATCTATTGGCTAAATAAACTCTACAGCTTTCTAAGCTTGTACGGTTTATTCTTTTTTGTGTGCGCACTCAACCCTTTCTGGGTCGAACCTAATAATTAATCTTAGAATTATTCTATTCTGTTTTGGGTCTTACAGGACATTGGTTTTAGGGTCTTACAGGACATTAGTTTTCTCCTCAGTAACTTCTCAACTCATGCTCTACATATTTAACATACAATCAAATATTAAGCCAACTGTCGAGCAATTTGGTCATCAGTCCTGGCCAGTAACTGATGATCAATCTGCCCCGGGCACGTTGGGCGCCATGTTTTGTGATGCGTCTCTAAGCACCTTTACCTTATTTTTATTATTCTCAGGTTAGGTAAGAAAGTCAAATCTGACTTAAATTATAAGCATTTTAAAATACTTACAATCAGACAGAAGACTTCTCTGTGGTATGTTCAGGCTCAACGACTTAAATTAATGCCACATGAGGCCGAGTTTAGTTATAAAGTTATAAATTCATTTATTTATTACATTAATACTACTAGCATTACATATATTCTACTAACATTCTATACAAGTAATTAAATAAAGTATAAGTATTGAAAAGTTCTTCAGTCAAGGCAATATCAGTGATGGAAGCGTCATCAGCATTGGTTCTGGTGTCGGAGGTACAGTCTCAGGTGTGAAGCAGCTCCTCCTGCTCTCTTCATGGTCCATCCTTTTATAGACTATCTGACCACTTGATGTCATCTTCTTGAGAATTCCCATCATCTGTCTATATATAGAGGCCATGTCTCTTTGTTCTGGACTCTTCTCTGCTGCGTCCTGTGCTTCCGATCAAGACATCCTTCAACGGTAAGACTGCCTTTCTTTCTAATACAGATTAGTTCCTTTCTAATCTACTAACATGTTACTAACAAATGCATTACCAGTTGTTTTTTTATTCTTTAATAAGTGATTAATATATGCTTTAATAAAGGATACAATACTGTGTCTTCTCTTGCTTTTAATGATTAATAAAGGATTACAATACTGTGTCTTGTCTTGCTTTTAATGATTAATAAAGGATTACAATACCGTGTCTTCTCTTTCTTTGATTAATATAGCCTATATATATATACTTTTAGGCTTTCTTTTTTTTTCTTTGTATATTATTTTGATGTGATCACATCCTTTCTATTGACCTGATCAAATATCTCTGTTCTTATACACAAATATCAATCTCGTACAAAGACATCATTCTCGTATAAAAACAAATATCTTTCTCGTACAAATATACCATTCTCGTACAAAAACAAATATCATTCTCGTACAAATATACCATTCTCGTACAAAAAAATATCATTCTCGTACAAAAATAAATATCATTCTCGCACAAAAATATCACTTGTCTGTCATTCTTTAATACAAACATCTGTTGTTGGGGTTTCTTTTTCTTTTTCACACATTACTTTCCAATCTATCAACAGTTTGTTTTTATATAAAAGTTATCTCTTCCAATTGTTTCACTGTTTACCCATAAACAAGTTATCTATATATCTCTCATAACAGCCGTACTTCATGAACAGCTAACTTCTTTTCACGTTTACACACAAACATGTCATTGAACATGTTTCTTCCTCCAAGGTATCTCTTTATGATAGCTGTACCTCATAAACAGCTTACTTCTGTTTATCTTCAAGTCAAAGTTGTGTTGTCATCATTATTCTTTATAAGCTGAAGATGTACAAGTAGCATAGAAAAGTTGAATTTCCTAATGAAACAGGGTGTGGCTCATATCAACAATATATTACTTAAGATAACAAAATTTATATTTTTAGATTTAGAATTCAGTATTGTACATGTAGTGTCACTTACGTTTGGATGTCAAAGACTTCTTAACTAATAAATTCAAAATATATAATTTTGCAAAAGAAAATTGTAGATGCATGGTGATATAGGTTAGATATATTGTGAAATAAATGCATTTTAAAGTATTTAATGAGCTTTCTCAGTTCACCTGTGTTTCCTCCTCATCTGTCTGCTTCCCCTTTGTTGTAGAGGGGGTTTTCTGTCTCCCCTGAATTGCAGAACATTATTTATCCATATTTGTTTACCATTAGACATCAAAACGTGTTTGAAATAGTTTCAGTTAATTTTCGCGCTCCATGTAACTGACGTCACCGATTAACGGTACAGCAACTTTTAGGTTAAATAAATTTGTTTACTATCATCCATTAACAATTTGCCAGCAAAACCTTTACAAAACTATTATAACATCTCATCTACTCATAAAGATGTGATTAAAAGCCCAAACTTTTATTAAACAAGGGCTCAAAATATAGAGTTAGTTAGCCAACCGCTTCTGACGGTTGAGATGCTAACAGACTTTTTCGAAGACACTAAATAATTTCTTTGAAGTAAATATTCAACAGAAGTGTGTCTATCACACGTAAGAAAGGTATCAGGAAAAGTTATATATATTATTTGTGTGATATTATGGACTAAACTTACCTAAAATCAGTGAAAACAACAGCGAGACGGAGTCTTGATGCTTGACTTTTCCCCGTTTCCATGGTAACTCAGATCCGCTCCAGTGTTTGCTATCTTATAGTCTCGCGTAATCTTGTGATATCTCTTCAGACCGCAAAAAAATGAAAATGAGCATATAATTTCTATTTTCTGAAATATTGACGTAGCCTACCAACAAACTGACACAGAAGTGGCAAAATAGGCATTATAGGGCACATTTTATTTCATATACATTATTATTACTACAGTATATGGTTGGCAGCAACTAATACTTTCTTGTTAAACACTTGTTAGGCACTTTATTTAAACTTTTAAAATGTTTTCTTAATTTTTATTAAATATAAATGCCTTTCTGATTGGTGATGGGAAAAGGGATAAGAGCAAGTTTGGCCTAAGGCGGAATCGAACCCGGGTTGATCACATTAAAAACAATATTCACGTACCACATGCTCTACGGCCTAAGCCACTACAGACATTAGAATATAATGAGGTTGCACATGGCTTGAAGTGTGTGAGGCCTACCTGCCCAGCTCAGGGGCGGGTGGGATCTCTTGTGACAGCAATTAGTAGTATCAGCAGGGAAAAAGAGAAGAACCAGAAGAGGATGCGAGTGTTCTGCCCGGGGTAATTAACTTCTACAGAAAGTTTACACCCCTGAGTCTTGGCTTGACCAATGAGAAAGGTCCAATTCTCTGGTGGGAGGTTTTCTTTGTCCTGGGATGCATGTTCATTTATAGAACAGTTTGTCCATAAATTAATGCAGGAAAGTCTGTTCCAAGGGCTATGGGTTTTTCTATGGCCTCTGCTTTTGGGCTGCATAGTTCAAGGCAATATAACTAAGCCTTATCAGATGGTGTCCATGGTAACTGAGGCCCTTCTTGTCCTAGATGGTCTTTGGGGGAGGTTGGTTTCAAGGATTATTTGTTAAATATAACAAGTAATTGTGTCTGATTGGTCCAGATGCTACATTGTTCAAAGCAGTCGTGAGAGTCAGGGTGAAGATCCTGAAGTAACAGAAGTGGCTGATGAAGACCCAGCATTAACTACTAAGCCAGTCAATAAATTGTCAAGAGAACCTGATATTCGATCTAAGAGACTGATAAAACCAGTGCAAAAGCTTACTTATGATGAACCAAGTAAATCTGGAGATGAACCACTAACTATTATTTATAGAGGCCCGGTCATTAAAATTGGGAAAACCAAATAATGTGCATCCTTTACTTTGTAAATGGATCTTTTAAGATCCATTTGAAGCTAAGCAGGGCTGAGCCTGATTAGTACCTGCATTGGAGACCTCCTGGGAAAACTAGGTTGCTGCTGGAAGAGGTGTTAGTGAGGCCAGCAGGGGGTGCTCACCCTGTGTTCTGTGTAGGTCCTAATGCCCCAGTATAGTGACAAGGACACTCTACTGTAACAAGCACCGTCCTTCGGATGAGACATTAAACCGAGGTCCTGACTCTCTGTGGTCATTAAAAATCCCATGGCACTTCTCGTAAAGAGTAGGGGTGTAACCCCTGGCCAAATAAGTTACTTACATGTTTTTGCTATTGAGTCCATATCGTAAAAGTTTGTGCCAAAATGTGATTGATTAACCAAAAAATCAACAGTGAAATACAAATACTAAATAAAGCTCAACTGAGACATTCACTTGTATTGTAACATTCAGAAACATTCATTTCTGTTGTAGGTGGTGGGACAAGTCTGTGGCAAACCTCAAGTATTTTCTACATACCATTCAGAGCAAAAAGAAGATCGAAAGCATTTGTCAGAGGCACAAAACTAATTTTATCTTTAGCAAAGTGCCTATTACCATCACAATCCAATCAAAATTTAATTAATAAATCGTTTGACCGGACCTAACTGTTATATATAGTTTATAAATTTAGATTATAGGTGTTTGCGCCAGGTTTGCGAATGAGAAAGCAACAAATACCCACGTGACGACAGGGAGGTGACGGCGGTGCGTAAATCGAGTTACCCCTCCCACTTCTGCTAGTTTTACTGAGATGTCTTATCTTGTGCGAATTGTCCAATTAATATTACAGACGTCCTGTGGTAAAATTACATTACTCTACCTCCCCATGTAAAACTAATCCCGTCCGAATAGGGCTAAAGAGCAGGAAGTTCAGATCATTTTACTGACTCAGATCTTTGAATCTCGTTCAGCAAAATGAACTAATCTTTTTTCAAGTCATTTGGTTAATTTAGATCATTTCAGCAAAATATAATTGAAAATTATTTTAAATGAAAACATTTTCAATTCCTCAACACATACTACTTACACAAACGTTTATCAGATTTGGAATAAAAAATAAACTATTGGCTAATACAGCCATGAAAGCCAAATTATGAGTAAAAAAAATTAATTAATTAATTGCTTAGCAGGATCTTCAGGCTATGCAGTCTGTTAGTTTACCTCACCTCCAGATTTGAGTCATTCTTTCTTTTGTCACCTCACATTTATCACGTCAGTATGGAATTACATTTGATCCAAAAATAATGAACGTAACTTTTCAAAAAAAATAATAAAAATATAAATTGAAACTGAATAAAATGTCTTTGAAACTTAAAAAAATAAATCGCAGGCAAAATGTTTGACTTTGTTTTTAATACACTGCATGTTTTGCTAAAGTTCTTTTCTTTCTTTCACTGATCTTTACTTACTCCTTACATTTCCAGAGTTTTCATTTATGCTTCTGAAGTTTTCGTTTACGATCCCAGAGTTTTCGTTCGTCTTTCTGGCACAAATCTCTCGCGGGGGCGGGGCCAGCAGTGGTGTGTTCTCATTGGCTACTGAGTTTTTGATTGACAGCTTCTACTTGACCTGGAAGTGAAGACGTCAGTGTTGTGTTTACATGTGTGGAGGTGAGCGTCTGTAAGCGGCTTCTTATTTCATTTTAGTGATGTAAAGATAGGCGTTTTTTATTTTATCTGTAGCTGCTGCTACTATAGTGAGATTATTCTTAGCCTAGCACAGACAAATGATATAATCATCATTATCATCAATCATCGTCGTTATCTGGATACTCGCGGTAAGTCAGTATTTTTTACGTTTACAAAATCAATATAAGTAACATTACTTGCTTTGCTTTTTCAGATGGAGAGGTATTTTTAGATCTCATTTAGAGCCCACTTTACAGCAGTGTTGTCTTGATGTAACCCGTCATTACGGATCTGGTTTGTACTGTACCTACAGCCTGGATTAGAATCATATTTAAAGGGGAAAAGGTAGTCTTATTTTCTTATATGACCAGAAATACTTTAAATTTGTAAGCATATTAAAAAAGAAAAAAGACTTCTACAGGCTAAAGTGGCTATTTAGTGACCTCTCCTTACACTTGAGTAATAGTGAGAACCTGGCTCTCTCAAACCTAAATGGAATGGAAAATGACTGGAAGGCCAAGAAAACTTTCAAAATCTGATCAGAAGTTTCTCCTTTGAAAAAACTGGAAGTCTAGGAGGTCACGTTAAATACAGATTTTTTGCTTATAGAATCAATTTTTGTTCTGATTTTTTTTGTCTGCATATTCCTGTATTTTCTGTTTGCATTGTAATAAAGACCAAAAAATAAGCATGGGTGGTCATTAAAACATTGCAAAACAACAACCGCTAAGACTTTTGCACAGTACTGTTGGCCAAATGCAAACCTAATACATGAAAGTACTTATGGCTGAAATGATATAATTTGTTGAAATAAATATTTAAGTCTGCATAATTTTTATGGGTGGAATTCAAAGCAGTTGTATTGTTAGATTATAATACATCTGATTTCTTATTTTCCAGGGAGTGGAGCAACTTTTCCATTAGCAAAATTCTGATGCTGACCCAGAGGAGGGAGTGGTAGCCCCAGAGATCCACTGTCCCCATCATACAAGAATCTTATTTTGTTCAGACACATCACCTTTGACTGACTGGATCTTGATCTTCAGACACCTGATATTATGCAAATATTTAAATTTTTTTGGAGCTCTAGATTAAAACAAGACAACAGTTCACAAACCACAAAGGTTGTACTTTATTCTTATTAGTCCTACTGATCTTGGATTAGCAGACCAACAACTATGAATGTTAAAGTGATAGTTCACCCCCAAAATTCTCATACATTTTACTCGCCCTCATGCAGTCCATGATGCATATTAGTTCTTTCTACAGATAAACATGAATTAGGATTTTTAGGAAATAATACGCTTCGAGTCCTAAAGACACAGTATCCATGCGACCCCTTGGATGTAATCATGTCTTCTGAAGTGAAATAGATGAGAAAAATACTAATAATTTATTAAATCACATTTATGAATAACTGTTTTAATTATTAACAATCGTTTCCCACCAACCATCATACTGTATGGTTACAGTCCACTATGGCTCACAGAGATGACTAAATAAAAGATATTTGTGCTTATGTGTAGAATGAAAGTCATACAGTCAAACCAAAATGTATTCAGAACAACATAACATTCATTCCATTCATAAACAGTTATATTCACTATTTTAAAAAAAAATGGTAATAAATGAATTTAGAATTTTACACATGTATCTATAATAGGTGCTTGTGCATTTTGTATAGTAATGTACTGTATATCATGAGAATACTGTGGCATTACATGATATGCAGTTAGTGTTTTGTGGATTCTGTCGTTCCTTTCACAAACAATTGTATCCAACACTTTCACTTTGATACCTGTGTGTATCTGTAGTACAATAAAGATTTAAATTTATTTGAATTGATTCATATTTTCATTTTACATTTATTCACTTTTTTTTTTTGTTTTTTTATGTAAGTCCACAATGAAAACGTTGATTTTTTAACTTTTAAAAAAAATCTACTTTTATATGTTAGATGATAATGTTAACTAAATAAAATAACAAATAATTATTAGAATGATAAAAACGGCAACAAATATCATTCTTTGTGTGGAGTACTGATGCCTTTGAGGTCTATACCGTCTTACAGCAAGCCACGACTGTTTTTTCATATTGTTTGATCCTTCCGAATTGAGTGATCATTAATTATGATGGTGTTGTGCATATGCTAACAATGGGTAGAGTGATGGCCATGGTTTGCCAACCTTGATTACCTGGTTGGAGTGAGACTTTCTTGACGGCTGAATATATACATGTATATGATACTAGTATTCTCTTTAATTGTAACAGCACAACCTAATCAACCCAACATAGAGAAGAATCATCATAAATAATCAATATTCTCCAAAACATTGACATTATGCAATATCTTAAGTATTATAACCTTAATGTACAATTAAACCTCAGACATTCATTTCTCTCTCGCGTTTGATCTCTCACGCTCCTAAAGTTTATGTCGACAAAGTAGAAGCCGCAGATAAATACCGATAAAATTCAAAACAAAACTCATATCTTTTAAAATGAAATAAAAGCCGCTACAGACGCTCACCTCCACACATGTAATTGTAAACACAACGTGACGTCTTTCACTTCCGGTCAGAAAAGCTGTCAATCAAAAACTCAGTAGCCAATGAGAACCCATTGCTGGCCCCGCCCCGCGAGAGATTTGTGCCAGAAAGACGAACGGGAAAACTCTGGATCGTAACGAAAACTTCAGAAGCTAAATGAACTCTGGAAATGTAGGAGTAAGTAAGATCAGTGAAAGAAAGAAAGAAACTGTTAGAAAACATGCAGTGTATAAAACAAAGTCAAACATTTTTGCCTGCGATTTATTTTTTTAAGTTTCAAAGACATTTTATTCAGTTCAATTTATATTTTTATTAGTTTTTTTGAAAAGTTACGTTCATTATTTTTGGATCAAATGTAATTCCATACTCCGTCCTGATCCCTAGAAAGATTAGATGCCTCTCCTGTCTTTGGGTTGGATTCA